>CANXYI010836170.1:0-10220 GCA_948208565.1 Hura crepitans | reverse complement strand
AGAAGAATGATATGTTCTTGGTATGTAAAAAAGGAGACTTGCAAGTAAGCGGGCATATAGATGCTAGCTTCCAATTTGATAAGGATGATTGTAAGTCTTAGTCTAGTTATGTATTCTTTATGGGTAGAGAAGCAGTTGTTTGAAAGAGTTACAAATAAGACACAGCTATAGATTCTATAACTAAAGTGAGTACATAGCAGCTTCTGATATGGCTAAGGAAGTGGTTTGGATTAAGAAGTTATTACTAAACTTAGAGTGGTCCCTAGCATTATTAATCTGATACCACTGTAATGTGACAACAATGAGGCTATTGTATAGGCCAAACGGTCTCATCAATGATCCAAACATGTTCTTAATCACTACCACCTGATCAAAAAGATCATTAATAAATAAGACATGAAGATTGAAAAAGTCCCCATAAATCATAATGTAGTTGATCCTCTCATAAAGGCACTATCACAAAGGAAGTTCGATTGGCATATAAATGCCAAGGGCATTAGATGTATAAGTGATTGGCTCTAGTGCAATTGGGAGAATGTTAGTTTTATGCCTTAGAGCACTTATATGATATGTACATAAAACGTTTAGTTATTAATGAAAAAGGCATTTTTATTTATTACTTGGTGCTTATATATATTTCTTTTATATTTTCTTGCCATAACTTAAACCATGTAATAAAAGTCTTTGGCATATAATCACAGTGCAGAGGAAATCATGAAGAGTTCATTATATAAGTGTGACAGCCCTTACCCAGTTCAATCACTAGCCAATTGCTAAACACGACAAAAGAGTGCATACACATCATGCTATCTGACCTTAACTTACACAATGTCATTTAAGACATCCTAGCATACTTGATTTATACATAAAAATATGAGTTTTCAAAAACTAAGTTACATATTCAAAAATTAGGAATCCTCATGCCAAAATTTCAATAGCATAACGACTATACTGAGCACTATCCCAAATTTTGAATAGTAACCTATAATCAAGAAAAAACACTTTTAAAATATTTTACATTCCTTTTCTCATCTTCGTGATCGTTCTAATCACTCCAAACTGTCATCAATATCAACATAGTCTCAACCTTAAGAAAAGATAATAATTAAGCATAAAATAATTTAAAGCATTTAAAATACAATTACAAAACCATATATAAATTACAATTACAACACATTATGGTTTAGGCCTAAGACTAATTACATCCAACATAAGAGTGCATTTTCTATTGTCTATACATCTCATAATTTAATTACATAAAATAAAATATACCAAAATAATAGTTTTTTTTTGCTTGTCTGGATGTCTTGAGGCTTAGGCTTAATCGTTCTCTTTACCTACACATCGCAAATAAAATGATGTGCTAAGCGAAATGCTTAGTGGTGTAATCAAAATAACTTTTATATAATCCCATAAACACATATCCATTCTCAATTATACATGATTTAACTAATCATATTTATGATAAACATAACATCATTCATCTCATGTATATACATCTAACATGCAAAAATTAACATGCATATTAGGCATATTGTTATATAATACACTAGATGTCATTTATATATGTTATCTATGGTCATAAGTAATGCAAACAATGTATACTTAATATCATTCATATTTTAAATGGTAAAAACTATGCAAATTATTCAAAAGACTATTTAAACTCTTTTTATGTTCATTTAAATGTCTTAATAATGCTCATATTAATGAGAACACAATTCCTATGGATATCAGGATCATCATATGTAGTGGCTCGGCTTTTGGACTTAGATAGTTGCTGCACTAGCATAGATGTACGGTGATCCCACTTGACCTAAATGGTGACTATACCCATGTAAAAATATGTAATGGCCCCATGGGACTTGAATCGCAGTTGCACCTACATGGGATTAGAAGATCATAAAAATATAGGTTTTTAGGTTAGACTAAAAGTAGACCCTTAAACTGACATCAAGCACCTAAGTGCTCTAGCTACTGCTATCAACCTATCCATCTCTAGGTTGTTACTTATATGGGCTATTATCATGATATTAATTTCACCATCAATTTAAAGTTCAAAATAACATATTTGATTTTGGCATCATTAAAAATTGATTAAACTGGGAATATTTTTTTATTTCCCATGTTTTGGTGATTAAGCACTAGGTCATATACATTAATCACTCTCATATGTCATCCATCCATATTGTATGCTTACATACTCATTTCTAAAATGTGATAATCCATTTCGAACATATGATCACATATCTTTCATTTCATGCTCAATTTAAGACATATACATGCATTAAGGACCAATAGGCCATTTCAGCCATCACATAGGCACACACTCACATTCATTATATGTTTTCAAGTTACAAATTCAACACTTTTATCAAGTAACATTCATGCTCACATTTGGACATTTCATTCGGCCAAAAATCATCAAGCATTAATGTATGCTTTTCATTTCATATTACATCAAATCTCACATTTACTTTACCTCATTATGCCATATTTGTACAAGTTCAACATATAACTAACATTATGCTTACTTACATACATTCTTGTATAAAGGATATGTTTATAAGTTTATTATTTCATACATGTATATATATTACATTCACATATTCATTCTTATATATCTACATATATGATTCTTTTACAATCCATCTCATAATCCATATGGTATAATTATGTTAATAAACCATTAATTAAGCCTATTCACATGCATTATTTATCGTTCACCCAAAAACATGCTCACATGACCATTCAGCCATAAGCTACCATACACACATGCATGATGTAATTCCAAACTAATCCACCATAACACATGTTCACGGTCATAATTCATCACCCAATGTTATTATATGCTTAATTACATACACATTACAATAAACACACACATATACATACCCTTTTAAGGCCATTCTACCATTATGCCTATGCACACACCATCACTATTTCATCCATCATTTTACACTCATACATATTTTGTCTTACCCTAAAATCCTAATTTACATGTCAATTATTCATGTATATAATCATTTTATCTTATACATACATTTACATACTCATGTACAATATGTAAGAGCTAGGGCATGTATCAAATGCATAGGTTAAGTTGATTATACATACCTAACATGTCCAAAATACACCATAAAAATCATCCAAACCTTTATTTTCCCCTTATCACGAGCCTTCTCTAGTTTGGTAACTGCTTATTATAGATTTGATTTAGAAAAATTAGTATAAATTCATATGGGCACCAAAAATTATAAATAACCACACTAAATGACTCTTGGACATGTCTAGATTAAGGGAAAATATTGCGTTTCAAAAATTCTTACTTGAACAAAAAAGTGTCACTATTTACCTTATTCGAATTTGGGAAATTTCCTTCGAGTTCTCCCCTAAATTTCGCATCTAGAGGTTGTGGTGACTCTAATTTTTTTTCTTTAGATGAGAGAAATAGAGGATTAATGAAGGCGGTGTGGCTAAAAATAGAGGAGAATCCCCTTTTGTGGCTGATAGGTTTTTGATGGAGAAGGAGAAGAAGTGATTTTGTTATTTTGACCTAAAATTTTAACTATTTATACTTTCTTAAAAATTCATTTTAAATGCATTTTCTCCTAATTTTCTCCTGCATTTTTAACTCCCATTAATATCATTAAATCCTAAAAGATTTAGTAAATTTATGCCCCACAATACTTTAAAACTAGAGATCAAAAAGCGAAAGAATTAAAATGCCATTTTTATGTTTCCCGATATTTGAATAAAAAACTTCCTGCACTCCAAAAATTCTAATTCCTATGCCATTAGACTAATTAGAATTTTTTAGTATTAGGTCATATAATTTCCATAATTTTTTGAGCAACTTTTAAAATATTTTATGGTTTAGGTTTGTTTTGGTCACTATTCATAAGATAGTGTTGTAAAAACATTCTTAGCATTTTTAACCAATCAAATTACTTTTAATTGGTTTCAAACTTTGCCTAAATTTATTTTATGATTAATACTTTCATTCGATAGCTTCAGTGCATTTCAGATCTTGAGAACACTATTCATCCTAGGAAAGTACTATTCACAAAAGTTAGGATTTTTGGGTTGTAACAATGAGATTCCTATTGCATGCAATTGTGATAATACCTAAAATATCCCTACTCATAGTATTAACAAGATGGTACATTGTTAATACGGATAGACTAGCACCTATTATACTTCTTGACTAGGTCAAGCAATAGTTCTCACAAGCTGTAAGCATGGTGATGCTTGGAGTTAACATAGGGATGCTTACTTAGGAAGTTAGTTCATTAGAAACCCAAACATGAGATCTTTACATGGATAATTAAACTATGTCAGTGAAAGCATCTCATCATAATAATGGTACAAGTATCCTTAGACTTGAGACCGCTGACTATCTTAAGTATAGAATGATATACTTTGACTTTGGTACTTTTACTTCAAATAAGAAGTATACATAGCTAGGAGATTGGGATAACATGAAATACATGCATTTTTTACACTTGGGTAGTCATGATGCATGGATAGATGTCTATCATGACTTGTACATAAGTGAATAATTAATTAAGAATTAATTATGATTTAATGAGATTAAATCATAGGAATCCTAGTTAAAGTAGGATTCTTATTCATTACGTACTACCAACGTCATTTAAAAGCCTATAGGGTCATAGACATAAAGAATTTTTGATAAGGCTTAATATATCAAATTATATTAAGTAATTTAATGGCATGAGATGTCATTAGAACTTGGAGAGAGAAGAAAGAAGAATTAAATTGGGCTTAGAGTCTAATTTAATGAATTTGGCCTAAAATAGGGCTATATATAATAGGGCCTTGAGGACACAGTTGAGGATTTAATTAGGATCTGATTTTTAGTCAACCTTTTAATTCGTCAAAGGACCTTAAACAAGTTATATAATTAATTTAAATTGGAGCTTAAAAGGGCTTCAATTGGTTGCCCAAAGATAAGCTAAAAACCTAATATAGATGCCCGTTAGATGGGCTTTACATAGTGTAGATTAAATGGCCCATTTGATGGGCCTATTTAAACCCAAGTGGGGCCAAATTTTAATGGGATTAATATATAACCTAGGGAATCTAAAAAGATATAAATATGCCTCAAAACCCTACCATCACATATGAGAAAAGCCCCCTCTCTATGGAAAAATGATTTTTACCACGGAACAATTTTCTTCTTCTTTCTTCTTTTACAAACACCATAACACCTTACTAGCCTATAGGTTATTGGTAATTTCTCATCTCATAACACTTGTGTGGATACCTTAGAGGTGTTCTCAATGTGATCACTATGGTTTATGACAAATAGATGAGGAGAAAACAAGAATTCAATAGGTTTGTAGCTGAGATAGTACAAAATTCTAACCATAGTTTTTAATTCAAATTTGTAATGCAATACTTCCAATAGTCCTTTTTCTTTTATTTGGTATCCATGGAGTTTTATTTTTCACTGTGCATGATCCATGAAAACTAGCAAGTAATCCATTTTAGAAAGTTATATATTCACATGACTGGACTAGACCACACTATATTTATGTACATATGAGTGCCAACTAGCCATATTACATCACCTTAATGATACGCAAAAATATACGGAGATGGGAAGTTATCTGCACTACACTGTTACCTTGAGGATAGATCAAAGTTGGATCTATCTATAACTTATGCATTAAAAAACACAATGCACTAAGTATAAAGCTTAGTGGTGTATTCAATAAAATATGCTCACACACGCATAACCATTCATGCTTAGCATATAAGTCCAAAGTGAAATATGTCACATAACACTTACATATTTTACAAATTTTATGATGGTGTTGAATCAATCATGTTATGTTATTAGCATATTGCAACCTATTTTCATCTATTTTGTGTTATTTACTTTTTTATGATCCTCACTTGTAATCACAAAGGGTCTCCCATATTTGGTTCACCATTAGTAGGCTTTGTATTTATTTGCAAATTTACTTATTATGCTAATGCCAAAGTTACTACTCAATTTCCATTAACTAATTTAGATTATAGTTGTTGATCAGTTTATTTAGTTTTACACATAGACTCATAGGAATAAATAATTATTTAATTGCTTATCATGTCACTAATTATCTTTTCCAAGTTATTAGCCTATATCTGATAGATACATATCCAAGATTTGGAAAATGGGGTTATGATGTGTAGTGGACCACATTTTAGACCTCACAGCTGCTACTCTAGTATATCACAATAGTATAGTGTGTAATGGTGCTATTGAACCTCCTAAAAATTGCACCTATTTTAGATTATGTACGGTGTTTCTAATGGACCTCCTACTGGCTACACCCCCATTAATCAATATCATCAATATAATTAATACATATGCATGCAGTGGTCCTATTGAACCTCCTAGTGGTTGCACCTACTTTAGAATACATGCAGTAATTCTGGTGGACCTTCTAGTGGCTGCACCTACATTATATAATCAAGTGTAATTGAATATCAATATCATCATGTCATTGACACTAAAGTGTTCTAGTAGCTACTATATTCCTTAGTTGATTAGTCAACCTATCTAGCAAGTTGTCTAACATATATAGGCTATTCATATTTTTATTCTTGTCATATATGATTTATGTGCCTGATATACATTTTCCTCATATCATTTTGGTCCCAATTTTAGAGTCCATTTTCATATGCACATTTATTATTCATTATAATACTTTGTCATTTCAATTAGTAACTTTATGCCATTCATTCATCATACCATTCTCAATTTCTCATCACACATCCTCTTCCATATCACATTACCATTTGTCATACCATTTCTTTCATCCACGTGTTATTAATAAAATCAATGCACATTAGCTTATGCATTATATTGGCACACATATGATTACACACATTACACCAATGTATGCCATGCATCACATATACGACTTATGCATCAAAAAACATGATGCAATAAGCATAAAGCTTGGTGGTGTATTTGATAAAATATGCCCACACATACATATGCATTCATGCCAAGCATGTAAGTCCAAAGTGAAAGATGCCATATAACACTTATGTATTTTACCAATTCTATGATGGTGTTAAATTAGTCATGTTATCTTATTACCATATTGCGACTTATTATCATTTATTTTATGTTATTTACTTCTTTATGATCCTTACTTATAATCATAGAGGGTCACCCATATTTGGTTCACCGTTAGTAGGCTTTGTATTCATTTACTAAATTGCACTAATGCCAAAGTTGTTATTCAATTTCGATTAACTAATTTACATTATAGTTATTAATCAGTTTATTTAGTTTGACACATACACTCATAAGGTTAATTAATTACTTAATTGCTCATCATATCTCTTATTATCTTTTCCAAATTATTAGCCCATATCTAATAGACACATATCAAAGTAATGGATACTAGGATCATGATATATAGTGGTGTAAATTTGAAAAATCTTAATGTTATGAATAGTACTTCCCGGGACATGAATAGTGCTTTCTCGAGGCTGAGGGTACTAATTCTACTAAATGGAAGTATTAATTACAAATTAAATTTAGGTAAAGTTTGAAGTCAAAATGAAGTTGTTTAAGTGGTTAAAAATGATAGTTAAATCTTACAGCAGTGTCACATTAATAGTGATCTCATTTTAATTGAGCTGTAAAATAATTAAAAAGTTGCTTAGAAAATTTTGGGATTTATGTGACCTGATACTCAAAAATTCAAATTAGCATGTTGGCACTAGAATCAAAATTTTTAGGGTTCAGGATGCTTTTTTACTTAAATTGGGTAACATAAAAAGTGGCAAATTAATTCAATTTTTCTCATTTTTTAAGCTCTAATTTTTAGAGAGTTATAGGGCCTTAATTAATTTAATTTTTCATGACTAAATAAGATTAAAAAGAAGAGAAAAAATGCAAAAATAATAAATAAATTTTTCAAAAAATTATAAATATGGTCAAACTATCATTATTTTTGGTCAAACCTCAAAACCAATACACCCTCCCTCTCCTCTCTTTGCCGTCTACTCTAAAAAGAGTCTCCCCTCTATTTTTGACTTCAATCCATCTTTCAATCCTCAATTTCTTTATGCAAGCCCTATAACCTCTAGATGCCATTTTAAGCAAAAATTTAAAAGAAAATCAAAGAATTTTACTTGATTTTAATCTCAATAAATTGTGAATTTTTTTAGTTCGAGTAAGAATTTTCAAAACTCAATATTTTTTCTATGTTCCTTGTGACACCCCGTATTGGATTCCTAAGAAACCCATTAAATGGTGCATTTCTCGCTAGGTCACCCATTTCACTTCTCTCACAATTATTTGTTTAACTTCTACCAATCCCACACTAAGCAATCCTATCTGACTCCAAACTCAATGCGATCTCTTTCTATGGTCCATTTAAGTTCATTGTATCATGTTCAGGCTATTACAGAGGGAATTCAACACAATCTGATATTACCTAAAAATTCGGTAGCACAACGGCTGCCCTAATCACTATCCCAAAATTCATTTCTACTTATAAACACTTCTATTTCATACATTGTATCTCTTAGACCCTTCTGATCCCTCAGATGTCATTCTATCGACATTATCTATGACACAAGAATCATAGGCCTTGGGCCACAAACAAGCACAAAGAGCCTTAGGCTCACAAAGCATCAACCAAGATCACATATACAAAAAATAAACCATCACATTATTAATTATAGCACAATCTGTTATAAACAAATAATACTCTGTGTCCCTTACATACATCACACCCATATTCCCCACATAAGTACATAGAATGCAAAAACCATATATCTATACATGATCAGTCTTTTCAAAAATAACCTCTAAACTTTACTGCACACTTTATGAGGTAACACCTTTAATCTTTATACCTACACACCGAAATAGGTATGTTGAGTATAAAAATACTCAGTGGTGAATTCAATCTTTAAGAACATGTCCAACATACTTTCCATGCATAAGACCTCTATTCTTATCTCGTTTTAACATTTCAATTCAACTTTAAACACTAGCATGCAAAATTACTATTTTACCCTTAGGGTGTTTCTATCTGTAATTATCCAATTAATTATTACAAGTCATATAATTTATGTGTTTGGTTATTATTAATCATTTTATTCACAACTATACCATTTTAAGCCTTTATTCCCTATCAATGGAAAATTACTAAAATGCCCCTATGTCATATTTCACAGTCATATGTGGATTTATTAATCTTATTTAGTTATTTTAACTAGCCCAACTCAAGAGACATCTCTAATAGACACTGGATCTGGAGGGAAAAATAGACTGATATAGTGGTCCCAATTCTGGACCTGTGCCACTGCATCGGCTCAGTTGAATTCTGGGACCATAGGTGCAAAGGATAATGTCTGGTCTATCAAGCAAATTAACCTATTTAACCAGCTAGTGCAATGATCCCCTAGAACCTTGGTCGCTATACTAGCCCTATTTAAAGAATAGAGATGTCATAAATTGGTCTATATAGCAAACTAGTCTATTTGTCTGACTAGTGTAGTGGTCCTTCAGGACCTATGCCGCTGTAGCAACAATAAAGATATGATTCAAGTGAATGTCACAATCTAATCTGACTATCTGACTAGTGTAGTGGTCCTTTAGGACCTACGCCGCTACACCAACAATAAAGATATAATTCAAGTGAGTGTCATAGTCTAATCTGATTGTCTGACTAGTACAATAGTCTAAAATAGACCTAGGCCATTGTACCAACATTGTTTGAAAGTCAATTAAATAGACAGCTGCAAAGATCCCTAAGTTGACCAATTAACCTATCCAGTGGGTGTCTAACTAGTGGACTATTAACCTTAATTAGTGTCCATTTCTTTACTGATTAACTTTTTATAATATTATAATCTTAAAAATAAACAATTATAAATTTTTTCAGCACAATTGAAAATTAGCAAAGTCTAGTATAGCCACAAACAGGATATACCGGGTAAAATTCTCATAGGAATTCTCAAGTACTAGAACTGCCAAAAATTAAGATATATTATGCTTGAATTTATTCCATAATTATTGCTTAAATATTTGTCCTTCACAGTCCAATGGTATTTTTGGCTCAGGTACTGGTTATCTGGACAGTTATAGGTCATTTCATCAAGTTTTAAAAGCCAATTCTGGGTTCATGTCTCAACCTTTTTCGTGCAGTTTTCAACAAAAAATTTCATACATCCCATAG
>CANXYI010836041.1:0-20446 GCA_948208565.1 Hura crepitans | reverse complement strand
AAAAGACAAGAAAGAAATTAGAGAAATCTTAAGTCATTCCTAATTTGAATGGCCTAGAAAGAGTGAGTTGGGCACCACAAGGTAAAATTCGCCACCCAACTGAAGGTGGAAAATACCTTCCAAGGCCAAAACTAGAGTGGTTCAAAACCCTACTCTTATTTATACCTCAAATTAATACAAAATTTCATATTGAATTCATAATTTTATCTTTTCCTCAAATAGGTTTTGAGATTAAAATAAATCATTCAATCATATAAAAACATAACGAAACAAGCATATTTACAAAAGAAATACATAAAATTAAAGAGAAACATGCACTAAATCGGGTAATTGATTTTCTTTAAGAACTTTGATTCTCGCATGCCAATTTATGAAAACAACTTTTGTTACTGTGACTTTTATTAAAGAAAAATCAAAATCTATTTCATTAGAAAACACTAATTAATTAAATAGAAAACAATTTGGTTATTTTTTATAACATGTAAAAATTCTTTTCTATCTATTACAACATTCATGGAAAATACAGGGAAATATTCAGAATGAAAATTAAATTATATGGCAATTACCTAAAATACATTCTAACCTAAAAAGGTAAAATTTATAAGAAAATTTTCTAAAATACATTCTAATAGAATAAAAATAAAATTATATTAAAATTACTTAAAATATAGTCTAACCAAAAATAATGAGGAAATAATCAATGGGAAAATTAGTTAGAAAATAAAGATTAAATAAAGTAAATAAATAAACCAAAATAATAAAAAAATAACAAAATAAAGGAGAGGAATAATAAAAAGGTTAACTTCACTAGGTGTTTGATAAGAGTGGAAAATACTAGCTAGATAAAACCCTAAAAGTTCTTAAACAACTCGCATACACAACAGAAACACAACGTTAGTGTGAATGAAATAATGGAGTCAAAATTATGGCAAAAATAAATAATAAAAGAACATAAATAGAGCAATTAAATAAATACATATAAGAAAAAACATAATACTGATAATAAACAGATAATAAATTATCTCATATAATTGGTAGATGGATAAAAAAATAAAAGTACCACACCTAACTGGTAGATAGGTAACAAATAAAATAAATAAAAAACACCATGCCTAACTGGAAGACGAATGAGCCACCATGTATAATTGCCTTTGGAATTGGTCTTAAGTTAACTTGAAAGAAAGCAAGAAAATAATTTTGAAAAATCGAACTAAAATTAGAAAAATGATGTTTAATTTTTGTGTATGTGAGCGTGCACTTACCAAAAAAGTCAACACCTTAGACTGACAAGGGTTAGAGTATTTATACACACAAATTAAGGTGCAAAATGACTATTTTGGGGAGACCAAAATGGCCATTTAAGGCTAAAACGACCATTTTAGCTGGTGAAGCCATTTCACCTCTTTAGGAACCTTGCATGCATTTTGCTTCTTACCCTAAAACAATGCCATTTTGGTGGATAAAATTGCCATTTTACCCTCTAAAATCATCATTTCTAAAAAGCAAAAAATGGCCATTTTAGGGGCATCATTTTGGCCCAATGACACAAAAGCTTAAAGAATTATTTTTATTCATTTTTAAAATTTTTTTCAAAGACTCCATACCATTTTCTCATAATTAGAGTTGCACTATAAGCTTGTTAGGTCGAGTTAAGATCTATGCTCAAAAGTTAACCATGATCTTAAAACTTTTTATGAAGAGAACTTTAAAACAAATGTTAACATTCCTATTTATTAGATCTTTTGTCCTTTTTTTCATCATTAGGCAATCCGAACATGGAAGCCCTAGAAACTTAGTGTCTATACTTAATTTATTTTTCACACATGCACAAAAATCATCTTAGTTACACCAAGTGTGCAACCCATACAATCACTCACCAATCACACATACTGCATCCAATTTAACTTCAATTTTCATATTCATTACATATCAAACATTCAGTTATCTCTATTTCATTGCCAGTTCTAATTGTGCATAGTTATTCATAACCTATATGCATTTGAGGCATGTACCTATCCACATACCATTTGACCACTGTATAGCTACAAATATAACACTATAATTCATGTCATTTCCTATAATTATTTCCCACCAAACATCCATTTAACATTATCCTACCATCAAATTTAATTACAAGTGATTATACTTAAAATTCATGCATTACAAGTATTGCCATAGACACTTTATTTACTAAATTACACATATACATAACATATTTTACTAAACACACTTATTATTGATGTTAATAAGCTCAACCAAGCTCCACCAATCCCTTGCTTTCTCTTTTTCTCCTTATAGATGTATCATTTCTATACAAATAGACTCGTATATACTTAGAGAGTCCTAAAACACAACCCACGCATGCATAAAATCCAAAATTAACATAGGAAAACCCCAATTGACATTAAACACACCATTAGAAAAAAAACTATGGAACTAAATACTTACTGCGAGTGAATCAGCATATCCCTATTTCTCTCCCTTGAATTTTTGAAATTGATCCTCCTTTTCTATTTTTTTAGTGCCAACATTTTAACGGGAAGGTTAAAGGTGGAATCAAGGGGAAATCGAATTGGTTTGGTGGCTAAAAGGAAAGAAATGAAAGGTGTTACTTTAGGCATGGCATCAAGTTGAGAAAAGTTGTAAAAGATAGAGCTTCCTCATTCTCTTTCCTTAGTTTAAAACCCATGACTAGGTGATTGTAAGTGGAATTGGGACTTAATTTGGTGAATTTAGTGATTGTGTGAGGTAAAAATGTAGGAAAAGGAAGAATGGGGTGGCGTCAGCTTAGTGGATGAAGAAGAGGTGGAAGTTTCTCTTTTATATGACTAAATTAAGTGTATTTGGCCCTATTTATAGTGGCCTTGATTAAAGGCCCAAATTCACTCCCTTTTAAATCCAAAGGCCACAATTATTTCTTAACACCTTATAACCTTTTAAAATTATTTCTTTTATTTAAAAGCCTCATTTAATCCCTCTTACCATCTTATTAATTCCCGTTAATTCAAAACCCATAAGTCCTAGGGAAATTCATACTTAAAACCTAAGAATAACTTACTTAAATTAATGCTTAAATCCTCTTTCGACTTTTATAAATTTCTTCTCGACATCCAAAAGTTCCAATACCATCACAAATGAACTATTTAGAATTTTTAAGCATCAGGTTATTCCCATGTCACTTTGGGCAACAACAAAATATTTTTCAATTCAGCTTTACAATATTATTATTTTCGATACACCGCCATAAAAAATTAACTTCCATTTTTAACCATTTTACTGATTTCATTTTCATTTTGAATTCTGCCCAAAAATGTTTTATAATAAATACTCTAATTCTATAACTTTAGTATAGCCAAGTTTTGTGAAACACTATTCACCCTTCGAGTAGCACTATTCACTAACATTCTCGCCAGTGATTGTTAACCATTTCATGGTTTTATTTTCGTGTCAAATTGTATTCATGACCTTTTTATAACACAAATCCTTCATCAATAGGAAAATATTGTTCACCTCTCAAAAATCCTTCATAAAAATCACTATTCACAATATCGAGATGTACTATTCATGAATCTCAGGATTTTTGGGCTTTACAGTTATTTATAGCATTTTTTTTATTCTTCCTCTTAAATAATCCTAAACCTATAATCATACTAACATAAAATTGTAAATAAATTATTATTAAATTTTTAAATTCTTATGATCATGTTTTCGGGTATACAGAAATTTATCATGTAGTATTCATATTTTCTATTTAATATTATATTAGAATATACCTTATATCAATTATTTCATTAATCATATATATACCATTATTATTCATTTTTTTCTTTTGCACAATTTCAGCCATAGACATCTATTTTCATATAAGGTAACTTTTCATTCAATTTTCCATTTGTTTATACTTTTCTAAGTCAATTTACACTTTTACTACCTAAATCTTCATAAACTTAAACATATTCAAATTTCTACATTAAGCCATAATTTCAGTCTATCTTACATACACATCCTAGCATATGCAATTCATAAACTATTCATTTTATTCATTATTCCTTTAATTAAATCACATATGTTTATAATTTGTTTCACCCGATCACTATTCATCTTAACAAGTACGAAGTTCTATTATATAACATATATTTAAATCATAAATTTTAGTGGAGAAAGACACTTACCTCTTTTAAACTTTATTCTAACATCTTTATTTTTCTAGCTTCACACTTGTGTTCCATTGCTAACACTCATTGACCTTTATCTTTATAAAAATATTCCTTATGGATAAATTCACTAAAAATATGATTAAATTCATATCATCAAATTAACTTGATAATTGTAAAAAACCAATTTTACTTATTAAAATGCTTTAAAATTAAATAAATACCCAACTCACCTCTTATTCATTTTCTCCTCTTCCATATCCCTTCATTTTTCTTTTAATCCAAATCCCTAAATCCAAAATTAATTGCTAGGATGGCGATTAGGGATTACAAGCTCTCATATGGAATCAATTTTAATAATCAATTTGAGAAGAAGAAGAAGAAATGGAATTGGTAAGTGTGGAGAGGTATATGTTTTGATCTAAACATCTTTTCTTAAGGGAATGAATGGTTTTTATCCTTTTTCTAAACATGTGAAAGATGCCACATTTAGAGTATTTATACATGGGAAATAATGTTAGAGATCAAATGGAATGAGAAAAAAACTATCGCCATTAGTATCCCAAATAAAAAATTTTTACCTCATTTATTATTTTCATTGATTTTAGGTGTATATTTTATCATCTTAGATGGCTTGTAGGGCTAGGATTAAGTTAAACATTATTGAATCCAATGGCTCAAATTTCATCCTACTCTAAATTAAATATCTTCCTTATTTCATTATTATTTTGCAAAATTCTAGACATTAGATTTTTCTCATCATTCTTGGCAAGTTGTATGGTTTATATTAATTTAGGTACTATTCAATCCAATGGCTTATATTATTCCCTACAGCAACTATTTTTTTCTTTTATTTCTTCTTTATCCTTTTATTTCTCTTAATTTATTTTTAATTTTTCCACTACCAATAAAAATTCAACTCCATGATTTTTAGACTGCTTAAAATATTTGAGTACTAATATGTTCAGCTTTTTGTCCATCTAATCAAAATTGTTAAATTTATGATTCAGCCCTAGTCAATTTACTATTCATATTTGATCAGGTCACGAATCTCATTTTGATTTTCACCTGCCTTAATAACCTCATTTTCATTTCAAATTTTATCCAAAATTATCTTTTAAATTATACTTCCATATGGTCAGATTAGTTCCACTCAAGTTCCATTGAATACTATTATTGGCCTGAGAGTTACTATTCACATAGACTATCTTATAAACATTATTTTCACATTTTTCTCATTTCTTTATGACTAATGCTTGTTCCATACCACTTTTTCATAATCGTTCTCCATCAATTTATAATGAATTATGAATTTCAAATAATGCTTTCTTTTTTCCTTAAAATTCCGTTTGTGTTCCACTAGCATTTTTCACCCTGTTGTTCACATCAACTAACTCTACTCGATTTTTATACCTTATTTATATGCCAGTTTTTCATATAATTCCATCTCTATCCATTAGAAAATTAGATTGAAAGTTGGGATGTTACAACTCTTTCCCTCTTTAGGGAATTTCATCCTCGAAATTCTAAGTCCACAATTCCTCTCTATGTCTTTCCATAGAGATTTCAGGTGTCTCATTCTCTTTCATAACTTCTTTAGGTAATCATGATAACCTTTAATTACTATCATATTTCTTCTATTTTCTTTGTTTATGAAGTCTTTTGTTTTATTCTTGTACAGGTAACTCTTATCATCGTGCCCTTTTATCAATAACTCTTATAATATAATGGTTTCCTTTGGGATCCCATAACCTTTTTACTTGTCATTTTCTTTTAATCCCACCTCTACTTCTTTTCAAGGTCAGGGGTGTCAATGTATATCCTATATCAAGAGGCTGAGTGCATCCTTACACATGTCCTAATAGTATGCCATACACATATGTCACTTACACATAACTAACTAATTTAGGAATGCCTAAACTAGGTTTAATACCAACTAAATGTAACACACTATACCTGACCCATATATAGAGCTAAATATAGCGTCACACTGCTTATACGATAACCTTAATATCTTATACATGTCTATATATACATACTTCAAGTACATATACAATATATATCAAATGACAAATGAAAAAAATGTTTTATTAATTAAAATAGATTTATACAATAGTGAGATTTCAAATTATTTATAGTGAACTATACATTTAGGTACTAAATACTTTACATATTATACATTTTGCATTCAATAATGAACTATATACATATCGTGTACAAATACTTGAATAATATGTTTAGTGAGCTCTTTTGTGCATGTGTAAGCCATATATTGTTGGGACTTAATCTCTTGCTCCACCCATCTAAGCCACAATATAAAATTTTCTTATTTCTATATAAGTTTCTATTTTTATGCTTTTTACTATTTTAATTATATTGTAGCAGTATATATAAATTCATGTCTTTTCTTATCCTTTTTAGCATATATCATAAATACTATAAATGTAAAATCTTTAATAATTTAATTAGACAATTTGTAAATAACTATATTTTTATATAATGTAACTATTATAATACCTCTTTTTATTTATCATTTATAACACTTTATTTTTAGCAAGTAATTTCATACAAATTCATGTAAACTTATTTCTTTTATGTTTTATTCTTACATGTAACATATGGTGCCCCTGATAAACCTATACAATTAGACATGCCAAGATAATGGGACACATAAACATGTATAACACCAAAGTGTCTAAGTATGACACCGAAGTATCCATGTAAACGTATAGGACTAGCACTTCCCACACAAATGGTAGGCACCAAAGTGCTAACGGTAGACCGTAGCAATAACAGTGGTTTTTTAGTTAGCTAGCTAACGTATCCTGGGCTATATCAACTATATAGGCTACCAAGACATTACAATGATCAAGTCCCTATAATATAACATCTTTCATATGCATGTACATATAGCCAACTCATTATATTAAATTGTTCATATCCTTCCTGTACATATAAAATTTTATCATCTTATATTATCATGTATGATGACATCTATAGCCTTAAAATTTCTATATATAATACATATTGTGTTTACATAATATTTTAGATTTAATTATTTTATGTAACCTAATATTTGTAACAATCAATTTATGACATTGCATGTAATTAAATTTTTCTATGTAACCTTCAATTATTCTATGTAACCCAATATTTGTAACCTCCAATATTTGTAACCTTCAATTTATGACATTGCATGTAACCTTCAATTTATAACATAAAATATGTATCATTTTATTGATTACACTCAAACATTTTTACGACAATGTATACACTTATAAATATTTTCGGTCAATTACCATTTTTTTTACAGTCCTCGATTAATTTCTTCTTGTAACCTCTACTACTCTCATCATTATACATTTAATCTCCTATAAACTCATCAATCATTTACTTATTTACGTTTTTATTTTTATCCATACATATGCATTTAAATATTTTCAATTTACAAATTTTTAATAATTTAAATTAAATTTACTCTTAATATACAAGTACATTTCCTTATTCATCTACTATCCACATTCCTTGTTTATATTATTTTTCATATTACAAAGTCATGTCTATATATATATATATATATATATATATATATATATATATATATATACTAATTTTTTGCTTTGAATGTAAATTAATATAATTAATTAGACATATTTATTATCTATTCTAAACAACATCTTAGTTACCTTATCCTTTAATAGTCATTCTATATAAATACTACTTAGAATTTTATTTATTCACTTTTTACTTCCATTTATCCTTTCACTACATTAATTTTAAATATTTATTTTTAATATGCATATTCTTTATTAATGTTTCTAATTAAATTTCAAATTTTCCATAGTATCCTCTTTATAACAAACTATTCTTTTAAATCTTTTTCTTTCATTTCCAATTAAGCTATTAAAAAAAATATCACATGACATATTTGTTATTTCAAGTAATTTATCACTAGGTACCAATTTTATCTTATTTCATTCTCTATTTCTATTTATCATTGACTATACAATTTATTCATTTCATCTTATGCATACATATTAAATTACTTATTTCCTTATTTATTCATTTTTATTCACTTAATTAAACAAAAAGCTTTCACTCATAATTCTTTATTTCCATATATATATATATATATATATATATATATATATATATACATTTAATTTACTTAATCTATTTTCAATTAAAATTTTCTTTTAGTCCTTGTCATTTACTAAAATTTTAGCTTGACACCCCCTACTGGACTTCCAAAAAATTCCAATAGGCGATGTAGTTCCTACCAAGTCACCCATCCTAAAATTGCTTCAGGTGCGCACTCCTTAACACTTAAGATTGTTTTCTAACTTTATCAAATATTACTATATTCATCAATTTATTTCTTAATCCTTTTCATATGAGGTGTAACAAACACAAAAAAAAAACCCATTTAATAGACACTTTACATGTTACAAAAATTGGGTAGCACAACGGCTACCCGGGTGACATTTCGAATTTTTTTTCACATGTAAAAGCACTTCTAACATTATCATTCATTTACCAACTTCTTCTAGACCCTTCTGGTGCCCTCAGAAATATCATCACACATCAATAACATATCACAATCACATAGGGCCTTAGACCCACAATCATTAGAAACCATAAAAAAAGCCATTTTCAGATAGAGAACCTGTTTATATACATCACACTTATCATTTTTATATGTATAGACACAAGCAGCCTCTAAGCATGTTAAACCCATAACCTACAGTGTTTACATGAGTGCTAACTAAAAAAATAAAGAAAAGACTTCTATGTACCCTTCACAGTCTGTGCTACTACACTGCACAATCTTCGAGGCTGGACTACTGACCTTTGTAACCTGTACACCAAAACACTGGTACGCTAAGTATAAAACTCAGTGGTGAATCTAATGCATTAAAACATGTCATATGCAGGCACTCAGATGCAATCACAGCCTATAGATGCAATGCAGAGATCAAATTCATGCGAGGCACTAATTCTAATTAATTAGTCTCCTAGTTCATTTAATTACAATTTTGCCACTGTGATGAGTTTAATTAATTTAATTATTTTGTGAATTGTTATCAATCAGGTCTATATATTAATTCAATTTAATTTAATAAGCCCTACTAAATAGACTACATTTAAAGACACTGGACCAAAAGGGAACTAAAAAATTGTGTAGTGGCCTACATTCTGGACCCCGATCGATGCATTGGCCTGGTCTAATAGCAGGGATTAGTTCATTTAAACCTCCCAATACTAGACAGGAGATAGCAGGGATCAACCCATAGACCTCCTAATACCTCAAACAAATCAACCAACAATCATATTGTGGATAGCAGGGATCAATCCGTAAACCTCCCAATATCCAAAAATCATAGTAAGGAACATCAATGGATAACAAGGATTAGTCCGTAAACCTCCCTATATCCAGATAATCATCATTAAATATCTAGTAGCTACTAATCCTTAAGTTGACCAATCAACCCATCTAGTGGGTGTCTAACTAATGGGCCATCTGACCTTATTTTATGTCCATTTATTTACTGATCATTATATTATAATATTTAGAAGTGAAAAATACACAGTTATGAATTCATTTTGATAGTGAAAATTTGACCTGGACAGTTACAAGTTATTTTTGGTCTTACCAGATAATTACGGGTCAATTTTTCTAAGTCATTTTAGGTCACTTTCTTAGGCACAATTAAGTCTACTTTAAATTTACTCTAAACCATTATTTTAAGTCCATTTATGACCAACTTCAAAGAAGTTTCAGTGTTTAAGTCCATAATTCATTTTTCCAGGATAGCTATAAGTCACTTTTATATTTTGCATACACAATTATAAGTCCAAAATATGTCCTTTCCTTGGCATTTTTCCTATGCCACTTGCAACCATTATCACACATTGTCATAGGCATAAAGCCAAATCCAATTACACATCTCAAATGGACTAAAAAGAAGCCTCAAATTCATTTCATGCACAATATGCCATGCCAATCTCACACACCTATACCATTCCATAACATGTACATCACACCAAACCTACCTCACATACCTCTTGGCCAAAGGTTGCTAATGGCCATATACATGCTTTTCTTCACATTCAATCATACATACACATACAATGGCATCATTTAAGCATACATACACAAACACACACTTCACATACCATGTAAACCAAGCCTTAACATGCCTTGTACATGCCTCGGCCACATCATGAAAATACATGCCTTTTTCCATCAAATTCACCATATACACATATAATACTACCCTTAACATGCCATTTCCCATTTAATACTTCATGCTACCATGGCATACACCCACCTTGCAACCCAAGGTACCTCTTGGCCACTAATGAAAACCTCACTAAACCTTTCCTTTTTCACCATACACATACACATATCATTCAATCCCATAACATACACCTTATTTATCATCACATACACTAAATTCACATGCCATACCACACCATACACATACCCAAACCCTTTCGACCAAAGTAAGGCCATATCCTTCCATCAATTTCTTTCATCAATCCATCACTCAAAACACCCAAATCATACACAAATAACATGAATATAAGCTTAATTCACCATTATACATATGTTAACCACTTAAAACCCTAATTCCATATAAGTTTTCATTCCAAATCACACATGAATTTAACATAGCATGCCTCAAATGCATTAGACTCACATACCTCTCTAAAAAGCAAGGCCTTTTCTACACTTTAAGCTTGTGAATTGCCTTGTTGCACTCCACCTTCCCTTTGGCCTACATACACATGACAATACCTTAGAAAAATCACCAAAAATTACTCAAGCCTCCAAACCAAAATCTAAAGACATAGGCCTCCTTAGAATGAAGAAATCCCTTAGGAAATAAAATAAAAAGGGAAGAAAAACACTTACACTTGAAATTGGTTTTTCAACCTCTCTTTTATGTACACTTGATATTCCTTGAATTTTCTTGGATTATATGGATATCTATGGCCTTCAAACCCTTTAAGTACTATTTACTGCCTAACTTATGAGATTTTTTGTGATAATTAGGTGCTGAATTAGGCTTAGGAAGTCATGGCAATAGAGGAGGGAGGGTGAGGATAATGTCAGGTGAAGGAGAGGGAGAAGTGAGGAGGAAGGGAGCTAGTGAGTGGTTTTTACCACATGGATTACTTAGGTGGCATAGTGGCCTTTATATAGTGGGGCTGGGTGGCTCGACTGACGACACATGTCACCTGAGCTTCCCAAAAATGCTTGATTTGGGTAGAAACTTTGGGAAATTTTAAAAATTCACTCGGACCTCTAAAAATTATTGCGTTAATTTTAAAAATCCTCCTATTTAGAGGCTCATAAAATTTCATGACAAAATTCCCTTGGCGGGATAGTTAACTAACTACCTCAATTTATGTGTAAAACCTAAAATTAAGAAAAAGTAGCAAACAACCTCGAAATTTAAAAACCTTTATCAATGTTCTTAGAGGAATTTTTGACCTTCAAGGTATGGTATTTTCAAGTCTGTCCGAGCACATCCCGGGTCATTGTCAGTCTAAGTCTATCTAAGCCTACGGCCCACTAGATTTTAGTCTAAAATAATTTATTGGTTTTGCTAAATCTTTAAATTAAGCCATTTTCAAGCCCCTCAAAGTTTTATGACTAGTACACCCTGCCTTGGGCCTCGTGAAGGTGACCTGGCACTTCGAGCACACTTTCTAAGCCTCGGAGGTACTGTTCACGGAGCCTTAACTCACGGGCATTACATTAGCCCATATTGGTAATTATTTTAAATAAATTCTTACAATACAATACACATATTTTAAATACTAATTTAATCTTATAAAATAAATTCCTATCAATTAGTATTTTTGTAATAAATTCTAATAACCCTTCATTCTTTTTCCATGTTTACATATAAAAGCTTAATTTCAAATAAAATTTCATATATTTCTTTCTTATAAAGAAATTTCCCTTCTCATTCACATATACTTTACTTATAATATCCAATTACTTCACATATTAAAATATACATTTTTAGTACTCTTATTTATAACATTTCTTCTATTCTTCCACTTAACTAGTCTCAAACATATAATCCTTTCCTCATTTCTAACTTTAATTCTATTATTATTTATCACCCGAACATATAATTGTAAATAAATTGTTATTAAATTTTTAAATTCATGTGAGAATATTTTTAGCTATACATAAACTTATCATGTAGTACTCATATTTTCTATTTACTATTATATTAGAATACACCTCAATATCTATGATTTTCATTAATCATATATATACCATTATTATTCAATTTTTTTCTTTTGCACAATTTTGGTTATAGACATCTATTTTCAAATAAGGTAAATTTTCATTCAATTTTGCATTTGTTTATACTTTACTAAGTCAATTTACATTTTTACTACCTAAATATTCATAAACTTAAAGTTATTCAAATTTCTCCATCAAGCCATAATTTTGGTCCGTCTTACATACACATCCTAGCAAATGCAATTCATAAACTATTCATTTTATTCATCATTCCTTTAACAAAATTATATGTATGTATAATATGTTTCACCTGATCACCATTCATCTTAACAAATATAAAGTTCTATTATATGACATATATTTAAATCATAAATTTTAGTGAAGAAAAAAAATTATGTCTTTTAAACTTTATTCCAACATCTTCTTTTTTCTACCTTCACACTTGTGTTACATTACTAATACTCATTGACCTTCATCTCCATAATAATATTTCTTTTGGAAAAATTCACCAAAAATATAATTAAATTCATATCATCAAAGTAACTTAATAATCATAAAAGACCAATTTTACTTATTAAAATGTTAACAAATAAATAAATACCCAACTTATCTCTTGTTGATTTTCTCATCTTCTATATCCCTTTCATTTTTCTTTTAGTCCTAATCTCTAAATGCTAAATTAGTTGTTAGGATGGAGACTAGGGATTACAAGCTCTCATAGGAAATTAGCTTTTTGAGTAATTTGAGAGAAAGAAGAAATTGAGTTGATTGTGTGAAGGGGTATTTATTTTAGCCTTACATCTTTTTTTAAGGGAATGGATGCCTTCTCTCCTTTTCTAAACATAAGAAAGATGCCACATTTGGAGTATTTATCCATGGCAAGGAATCATAGAGATCAAATGGAATAAGAAATAATCTTGGTCAAGATCAAATGGAATGAGAAAAAATCTATAGCCATTATTATCCCTAATAAAAGTCCTTGCCTCATTTATTATTTTCATTGATTTTAGGTGTATATTTTATCATAATCTTATATGACTTGTAGGGTTAGGGTTAAGTTAAACACTATTCAATCTAATGGCTCAAAATTCACCTTACACCAAATTAAATATCTTTTTCGTTTCTTTAATATTTTCCAAAATTCTAGATATTAGATTTTTCTCATCATTCTTGATGAGTTGTATGGTTTGGATTGATTTAGGTACTATTTGATCCAATGGCTTATATTAATCCCTATAACAACCATTTCTTTTTCTTTTATGTCTTCTTTATTCTTTTATTTCTCTAAATTTATTTTTAATTTTTCCATCGCCAATAAAATTCTAACTCCATGATTTTTAAACTCTTTAAAATATTTGAGTATCAACATGTTGAGCTTTTATGTCCATCTAATGTAAATTATTGAATTTATGATTTTGCCCCAATCAATTTACTATTCATATTTGATCATATCTCACTTTTGATTTTTAACTACCTTAATAATCTTATTTGTATCTTAACTTTATCCAAAATTATCTTATAAATTATACTTTCATCTGATCATATTAGTTTTGTTTGGGTCCCAATAAGTATTATTCTTGGCCCGATGTTACTATACACATAGACCAGTATATAAACCTTATTTTTCACATTTTTCTCATTTCCTTATGACTAATACTCATTTCGTACCACTTTTCCATAATTATTCTCCATCATTTTTACCATGAATTGTGAATTTTGAATAATGCCCTCATCTTTCCTTAAAATTCCATTTGCATCCCACTAGTATTTTTCACTCAATTGTTCACACCAATCGACTCTACTTGATCCTTGCACTTTATTCACTCCCTACTTTTTCATCTAATTCCATTTCTATCTATTAGATAAATTGAATCAAAAGTCAGGGTGTTACACTTTTAATTATTCCTTTTTATTTTATTTTCTCTCCTATTGAAAATCGAGGAGTTACAAATTTTATTATTTTAAGGAAAAGAACATTTTTTGGGCTAAATTATGTAATATGTTCTTAGTTTATTTAGCTTGTCTACATTTTGAGAATGGAAGCAAAAATATTCACAATTGTGATACTTTCGGGATGCATGGGTCTTAATAGTCAAAGTCAACAGTCAAAAATCAAAGCCATAAGTCAATGGTCAATGGGTCAACAAGTAATGTGCAAAATATGTGCTAGTCATGTGTGTATGTGATGTGCTAAATGTGTGCATGTGTTGTGCTCATCTATGAAGGATAAATTATAAAGTAACTACAATGGGCTTCTACAATTAATTATTGGCTATCTAAAAATGTTTATGGGTCAATCACACATGTGAAATTTGAATTGGACCTTAGAGGATCCAATTCCAAGTCTAAGAAGTTTAAAGAAGACTAATAACTAAACCTTCTCTAAAATAAGCCCAATGACTTCATTTCTTTCATAAATTTTGTCCAAGCCATTATTTTCTAATAGAACTCATATATATATATATATATATAACTCTTGTATGTATGGCTAACTTTGATTGAATTATATATATCTCTTGTATGGATGGCTAACTTTGATTGAATTAAATTTGAGAGATTTCCCATTTGCAAATGGTGGATTCCCTTATGTTTTGTCAGAATTGATACTTGTCAAGGTAACTATCTTATTTTGTGGCATATTATTCTTAGTTCCCGTGTATCGAGGTTGCTAATTACATTGTTAATTAGGGGTTTAGTAAGTGAAATTATATTTGGTATTACTAGTTACAAGTTAACTGGAGGTGCTAAATATTTATTTTCTTTGATTGTTTAATCCGTATTCTTTAACAAATTTTGTGTTAGGTTCAAGTTATTTTATGATCTTAGAGTTCTGCATTAAGTTAATTTTGTTTTACCTATGCCATGTATTTTAGGGGAGCTCTGACTTACAAAAAAGAATAAGAATGTTTTGTCTTAATTAATAAAAAAAAAGAGGACCATTAGCTTAAAAGGCTAAGGATTTTTATGATTAACAAAAAAATTCATGAATGCTAGAATATTTTTAAAGTGATTATATTGTAGGACAAATATAAAAAGAATAATTTGACAAAACTAAGCCACAAAAAATGAAGACAACTAGTTGCATTAACTCTAATAAAAATTTTCAACAAATTATGAATATAAAACGTTGATCAGATGAAGTCTTAAAGATCTGAAGAATTCTTAGGATATTTGTTTAAAATCTTTTTGAGGAATCATACACACATGCACAATCTTTACATATTAGCATAAAATATTTCCTCACTAAATCATTGACTTTTTAATTAGAATTAAGTTGATTTCTTCCCATATCTATTTACTTCAAATTTCCAAATTTCATGCAAAACTAAAAGGGGAAGATTTCTTCATTAACTCAAATGATTTAAAGATTTTAAAATAGACTTAATTTTCTAATATGTTATTTACAACTGAAAAAAAAGCCTTTTAAAAATGTTTTCACACATGATGGCTAGTTTTCAAAAGCTATATAAAGTTGATATTTTGAGTTGTGAAAGACAACAATAAGAGAAGAGAGAAAACACATATTTTTCTAAGTTCTAATTAGACATAAAGCTTTTCTTTCATGGCACTTCATACCTTAGTCACATTCCTCAAATAAGATTATAGCTTGAGTAGTAATATTTTTTATAAGGAAATTAAATCTTGATATTATGATATTAGGTTTGCTAGAGACCTAAGGAAAAAGATACTACTAAGTGTTTAGACCTATTTAATTTAGAAAAAGAGTTAAGTGTTTGGAGTCTTTTACTTCTAAAAAACACTTAGATGGATTGAAGCATAGGCTTGTAATCAGCTTAGACTTTTAGCCATAAAAGAGTCACTAAGAGGGAGACTCTTAAGCCATATTGTCTTGGAGAGAGGACGTAAACAGTCGCCAAACCTTTATAAATCATTATGTTCAATTTCTAACTCACTCTCTTAACTTTATTAAGATTTAAAACTGCATGTATATTATAATTACTATAATATCAGGAGTGAACAATCTGGTTATTAACAATTCTCCAAAACCATATTAAATTTTCGCTATTCGAAAAATTAAAGAACCGTGAGCATATTAAAAAATAAATTATCCATATTGAATTATTGAAAAATTAGTTCAACTCACTCCAGCTATTCGATCCTTCTAGTACAGTTAAATTAAATACAATTTGAATTTAAAGTTGATATATCATGTAAAAAAAAAAAACTTGGACCTATGTATGATAAAAAAAAAAAAGTTGTTATGATAAAAATCCAAATAGTAAATTTAACCTTATAGAATTTAAATACAATTATTTTAAGTATATTTATCCTACTTATCAATGCAATACATTTTTTCAAAAAATATATAAGAAATATGGCATGCTTTTTTTTCTTTTGTTATACTCGCAGTAATGTGAAATATTTTAATAATTTAATATAGTAAATTAAGAATACTAAACTATTAGTGCTAAAAATATTATTTATATAGTTATTAATAGTGGTAGGTTATTACCATATTACAAATATATCACATATGTTAATGTAAAATTCTAAGAGAATATTCACAATCATGTAAAATATATTAAATATTTAATATATTTATCTTACAAGCAATAAGATTATATTTTTTTACTAATAATTTATTATCCTCGCTCTATATAACACAAGGTATAAAATTTTAAATTAAAATTTCCATATTTGATTTAAGACTACAATTACATTGTACATTTATAACGTGAGAAATATACTTTATACAAATAGCAATATTTTTACATAGCTATATTTGTAAAATATACCATTATACCATTATATGCATTTTGTAAAAATATATTGTTATTCACTTATTTGTGCTTTAGTATTAAAATAATTCTATGGCTCAGTATATAATCATATGTGTATTAAATAAAACAAAGATTCAAACTAAAATTTAATTGAATATATAAATATAATATATATAAAAATTACATATAATTAGAAAAATTAATGTAACAAAAAAATATTTATGTTATTTTATTCATTTGATGTAAAATAATATATCGATTCTTTCGGTCCAATTCAATTCAGCACAATTCTCAGTTTGGTTATAAGTTGATACGAAGAATTGTATTTATTTAAAATCAATAGTAAAATTCAGTTTAGTTCTAATAAAAAAAATCAAATAATATAAATTAGTTATGGATAGTTTTATTTGGTTATTCGGTTCAGAGCAATATATCTAAACTTCAAGTTCAACCCTACTATATTAATTGTAATATTAGCTTGCTATTATTTGGCTTTAACAATATTTTATCAAGTGTTTCCATAAATTTGATTTGTGATAATCATTTTATATAGGCTTAATCAATTTCAAGTAGTTTGACTAATATAGCATGACCATATGTGCGATTTGCCTAACGGCTCTATTCTATATCTGATAGTTTAATCAATTTTTTTTTGTATTTCAATTAAGTGCTATAATTATTAAAATAAATTGATATTTCATCTCAGCTAGTAAAAATTATTAATTTGATCATTATATAAAAATAATAAAACAAAATCGATTTTGCATTCGGTGTTTACTTTATAATATTATTTTAAACTCTCAATTCACCCACCTTTCATGGCTATTGGGATTAACCATTTAATTGAAGTGCAATATTTTCTTTAAATTACTGTTTCACAATGTTATTAGAACCGGACCGAAGATCAGACTGAATAGTCAACTGGATCATGATTCGACTAGTGAAATAAAATTTTTTATTTTTTAAATAAAATCATTTATAAAAAAAATTAATAACATAATATGAGCAATAACATATTAAATAAATGGTATAAAAATAATAAAATGAACAAATAATTAGTATATATATAAAAATAAATTAACAATAATAATATAACAAATTATTATAAAGTTGATGTATTAAAATTTATTTATATAATAAAATTTAAAAAAAAGTTTAATGAAAAAATTAATATATTTCTACTCTATTTAATATAATTTTTTATGATTTTTTAATTAAATAAATTTATTAAAATAGTTATACTTAAAATTATTTAATTATTGATCAATTAAAATATAATTACTTCAAATTGCTTTTAGATTATAAAAATAATTTAAAAAAACTAAAAGAAAAATTATAAGTCTAAAATAATTTAAACAAAAAATGTAAAAAAAAAAAAGCTAAAATTGTGAATTTCTGGTTCAACTTGATTTTTCGGTTCCGGTTCACGGTTAAATGGAATTTTTTTTGTTCAAACCCATTTTATTGTGATTTTGGTTTTTACATCTGAACCGAATCAGATCAGCTGCTGGTTCCCGATCGAACCAGTCCGGCCTGCTGATCCGGTTTTAATTACTATGCTGTTTCAGTATCAAAAGCAGACCAAGAAACAATTGCAAACTCTATGCACTGTGGATAAATTCATTTATGCATGCTAAAATGAGATGCTTGCCTTTCTGTCATGTGGCTAGAAATGAAGCAGGATTTCACATGATATGTACAGTATATACACAAATCTGTTTCTCGTCATTCCAATGAAATGACAAACAACCTACCATTTTCTCTGATATGTGAACTACCCGACCATATTGATTGTCAATCATATCAAAGCTCTGTCCTTGTCAATACCGGATGCAACAATAGGAACAACAGTAGGAAGTCGCTTAACAATGATGGAGTCCTTGCCCTCTCTTGCAAGGCAATAGTTACTGCTCTTACCTAGTATGGCATGCTTTTTCAATCGTGGTTTCCCAGAAACAGTCTTCACTCTTACTAATTCCCATCCGTCTTTCTTACTTGTATTCTGCAACATTCCTGTCCTCACAACTTTATGATGGTGCATTGGGTAGCTCATCTTTTGGTGCTTGATTCAACTTTTCAGGCAGTATGCAAATCGGAGATGCAATGGGCAACTTCCTGCCACCACCAGTAGCACCATTCTTGGACTTGTTGGCCAGATGGTGCAGCCACAGTACTAAGTCAAGTATGTAGGCTTCTGTTGTCTCTGTATTTGCATGATAGAGTGTCTCGATCCGAATTATATCAGCCGCAGCAGGGGCAGTAGACTTCCGATATAACCCAGACCTGTATAAACCAAACCCATATTCTCTTTTACTATGCATTTCTCTCAAACCTTGCTACCAATGTCCTATTTCTTATACGAGGGAAGGAAAAAAAATATTCGAGTATACGGTTAGGTATAATTCTGAGTAATTTCACTCACCCAGTATTGGCCCATTCTCCAACCCAACCGAAACCATGATGAGCTCTGTTTCAGGTTAGTTACAACCAAAAGCCATAAAAGAGTTACTGGTAAGCAGAGAATGCAAGGCAATAAACATATTCAGAGAAAGCTCATGTTTCTTACCTAGCGGTGTTGGTGGACAATGGAACAAGCCACTGCAATATTTTTTCCATCTCATCTTTAATTTCTGCAATGGTAAGCTGCGAAAAGAAAATTTCAACTGAAGTAAACTACCAGGAAATATCATCTGAGGAATTCTCTCTAAGCTTGGTTTATACATGCTGAATATGAAGCAAAGAGAATAATCCTAATCTGAGGGACAGGCAGCAACCCTAGCCCTACTCTCTTGTTTGCTTAGCATGAAAGACAATTTACTTTTTGAATATGAAAAATTTATCATCACCATATTGATACCTCCTCTTTAACATAAAAAGATTGTAATTTGGAACGTAGAGCTGATTTTATACGGGGTGGCAAATTCTGGTACAAAGAATCCCTTGTATTCAGAGGCATTGAACTTGATCGTGCCACCTGAGATAATGCAATTGTTATCAATAAAATGCCATGAGCCACAACCTACATAATATAGGAAAATACTTGCCTGCACCTGTCCATGGTGGACCGGTTTCTATTTGAAATTTTGTAGCATGAAAGCAGCATACTTAATTTCCTAAAATCCAGGTTAATTTAAACTGTTTAAATCAAGACTAGATCATCAGACCAGCACCTAAATGAATAAGCATGTCCAGTAGTCCATTTTGATTCAGCTAGGAATTTCATAGCATTGAACCAAATGCATCCAGATCAGTGAAATCCTGTGGGAATACCTCGCACT
>CANXYI010836014.1:0-11474 GCA_948208565.1 Hura crepitans | reverse complement strand
AGCCATCGATTTATTTAAGGCTTCATGTCAGGTGTACTGGTACATGACTCATCTTGATCTATTTATATTTCTTTGAAGCTTTTTTTTTGTGATTTTGTTATGTTTATTTATTTTAGGTATGGGCGTATGAGCTTCACTTGTTAGCCTGTCCTTATGAACTAGATGTGCCTCATCGATATCTAGTGATGGATAAGTGGGTTCAACCATCTTCGAATCCTTGGAATGTGACTTCATTGATGTAGCATCATTACTACCTCAGCTCTAGGATTTGGACTAATATAAGTATCTCCTGCACATGAAGGGGAAGTTCATTATTAGCCATTTAGTCACATACAACTGATACTTACCTGTATAGGTTAACTTGGCTTGGTGGGTTTTTCCTATTGATGAATTGTCGACTTTCTTGCACTCTATTAGAGAGTTGTCCTCCCGCCACTTTTTGCTAACCACTCTATCAATCTCCCATTACCTCAATGGAATGGGCGAAGTGCATATTGCTCTGTATCCTTGGAAATTGGCTTGTGGTTACTTCCCAGGATGAGTCTTGTGATTTTAAGACTCTTCAACTTCTAACTGAAATATGCTCTGGTCGTAACCCTTTTGGTGTTTTCCTGGCTGAAACCATCTGAGGTTTAGATGCTCTAAAGAGAAAGGATATCAACTTTGTTATCGAGATTCCACTCCTCTTACAGGTATGTATACAGAGCTCGTCATGGGTTTTCCCTCTGACTTTGTTTTCTTATAACCCTAATCTTTTCCTACTACGCATGTGAAGGTTTTTGCACTAGCAGGTTCGCCTAATTTATGCTTAGGTGATCTTTTACAGATTTTCCAACCTAATAGCTTTTTTTTTATAGATTTGGCTACAGGAGAAATTGGGTTTACTTATTCCTCCACCCGAAAGACTTTAGGTGAAGTATGCCCTGCATCACCATTATGAGAGGAGGCTTGTAAGGAGGTGTGATTCATATGACTGGTGGGTTATATGTCTTGACACTGTTAGCACAATACGATAGAGATGTCCTTAGTGGAAGATCACCCATTTTTCTCTCTCCTATCATACTGGTGCATTTCCTTGATTGGGCTAAGGCATGCTACCTTTTATATCCCTTTACGAATCTTGAGGCAATTTGGTCTAGTGCAGAGAATACCTTTTGAGCCTTTAGGATTTTAAGGTGGTCCTTTGATGCATCACTTCATGCACTCCTTCCCTGACTTATTGTAGTAATTTTCCATCCTGAGGGACATGCCTGATTATACAACTGATGGTCTTAGTACTGATGAATATTACAAAAAATGGATTCTCAGTGAAGCTAAAGACAATAGAACATTAGTGTTGAAAAGAAAAATTAAAGACAATACTTCTAATTTTGAGAAGAGACAATGTATGTAGAATTCGATTACTTGTATGACTTTTATCTTAATGGAAATTTGCATATTAATGATCATGACTAGAGCATTCTTGTTATAAAGTTCATTTAAAACTAAGTCGATTAATCTTGGCAAATGTATTAATTTCCCATTAATGATACTGTCGTTACCACTTAGCCTTGAAAAAGGTTTTCTTGATTAGACATTTTCTCTCAAATCCCTTAACTTTTGCATGAAGTGCCTATTGGGTTTTCACTTCATCAGGGAATCCTAATTTTTGCCTAAACTGCCCTGTTCTGGTTTTTAACTTAGCAGACTTTTTTTTAACAAAAATACTTTTTCAATCTATCCATGTTGATGGGCTCCGAGAATTCATTGCCTTCTACATCCAAGATCTTGATGCCTTCATACTTAAGTACTTTCTTGACCAAATATGACCTTTCACAATTGGGTTTGAATTTCCCCTAGGGTCTAATAATAAAGGTCTAATTTGTTTGAGTACCAAGTCACCTTCTTGTATACATCTAGGCTTGACTTTCTTGTTGTAAGCTCTAGCAATTCTTTTCTGATACAATTGCATGTGATAGAGAGCTTTAAGTCATCTTTCATCAATCAACGCCAACTGCTCATATCTGCTTCTACCCCATTCTACTTTAGGTATGTCCTCTTCTGACACCACCCTTAATAAAGGTATTTTAATCTTTATTGGTAGTACTACTTCCATGCCATATACCAATGAGTAAGGCATAACTTGGGTAGATGTTCTGATAGTTGTCCAAAATCCCTACAGTGTAAAGGGTAACATATCTGCCCAATCTTTATAAGTAACAATCATCTTTTATAGAATTTTTTTGATGTTTTTGTTAGCTGCCTCTTAGCACTGTTAACCTGAGGTTGATACATTGTGATGTTGAATCTTGTATTTTTGTAAAAGCTACCTTTTCTCACCCTAGAATTACACCCCGTTATCTGAGATGTCCTATTGTGGCAATCCATATCGGCAAATGATATTTCTTTTAATAAATTTCACCATCTGTCTTGCCCCTAATTTATTGAAAGATTTGGCTTCAACCCATTTTGTGAAGTAATCGACTGTTACTACTATAAACCTATGCCCCCTAGCAGGTGATGGCCTTATTTCCCTAATTATGTCAATTCCCCATATTGAAAATGGCCAGGGAGATGACAAACTAATCAGGTCATTAGGTGGCAGATGGCTCAAATTTCCATAGATCTAGCACTTGTGACACCTTTTGACAAAATCACAATAGTCTATTTCCATGGTTAGCTAGTAATAGCCTAATCTCATGATCTTCTTTGCTAGGTTTCTCCCATTCATGTGAGGACCATAGACCCCTTCATGCACCTCTTTGAGCACTTTTTGAGCATCTGATTTGTTTATGCATTTAAGCTGAATTATGTCCACCTGCCTTTTTTCTACGTAGGTTTAGATATCATGGTACCATGGTAGGTCTTGGTGGGATTGTTTGATGGTGGCACTAATTATACCAGTATAGGTAGGAAATCTTATCTTACTGAAATATGTTGGCCTAGGTACGTCCCTTTTGGTGATGTTTGACACAAACAATAAGGTAGCTAAGGCATCAACTACTTAGTTTTATTCTCTAGGGATATGGTGAAAGGTGTAGTGATTAAAACCCTTAGTAATGTCTATGAGTATCCTAACATACTTGCTTAGGTTTTCATCCTTGACTTCTCAATTACCTTTTACTTGTTGGATGACCATCATCGAGTCTCCGTAGACATCAACCACTTTTGCCCCCAACTGGTATAGAGTTTTGAGGCCATACACACATGCCTCATATTTAGCCATATTATTAGTGGCTGGAAACTCTAATTTTCTAGTTAGGAACATCTGTTCACCTTCTGGGCTGATGACCAGTACCCTAGCACCTGCTCTTTTTAGGTTAACCACCCCATCAAAAAACATCTTCCATCCTTTTTAGGATATTGCCCCTGATTGTTCATCTAGAAATTCATACTCTTCTTATTTTCCTTCAATTAGGTGTTGGGCTAAGAATTCAGCCACAGTTTGGCCTTTAATGGTCTTCTTGATGATGTATCCTCCGATGAGGATTTTGAAGAGGGTAAGAGAGAGCCAACTCAGGTTGAGGGAGAAGTAATTGAGAGAGTAGAGAAAAATGGTTGGATCCTGCTTGAGAAAGAGCTTGAACCTAAAGGAGACAAGCATGAAGAGGTGCTAAAGCAATTAAAGAAAACCAAGGCCAACATCAGCATATGGGACCTACTGATGTCATTCAAAAACCATAGGCAAAAAGTGGTTGAAGCCTTAGGTTAAGTTGCTGTTTCCATGACAACTACCCCAAATGAACTTGTATAAGTAATGAAGACAAGCAACATGAGCCTCATTACCTTCTCTGACACTAACTTACCTTTAGAAGGGAGGGAGCACAGTAGACCCCTCTTTATCAAAGCTAAAGTAAACAAAAAGAAGACGAGATGTGCCATGGTAGATGATGGTTTTTCTCTTTGTGTCTATCTTACCAAAATCTTATCTGATTTGGGGATTAAAAAGGAAGATTTATCACCTTCAAGTATCACTATATAGGCTTATGATGATACTAGAAGACAAGTTGAAGGGTCTTTTATAGTTAAGGTACAAGTGGGACCAATCATTAATGAAGTCAAATTCACTATGATAGATATCCCTGCCACTTTTTCTATCCTATTAGGGAGGCCTTAGTTTCACAAGCTCAGAGGAGTCCCCTCGACTTTACACCAGATGATTAAATTCCTACATGAGGGTAACATTATGACTATAAAGGCTGAAGTCAACCATGTCATTTCCACCTTAACCATTGCTAACCAATCTTTCACTGGATTTCACTTTGCAACCATTTATAAAGATTATATGGACCTATCTGTGTCCAAGATGATGAAGAGAATGAATTTCTTCCCGAGTGCTAATTTAGGGAAGAACTTACAAGGCATAATTGAACCTTTATAGATACACACTCAAAAGGATACGAAGGGCTTAGGCTATGATCCGAGTAAAGGAGGGAACCCAAGAAAAGGTAACTCTTTAGGAGATTATTTTGTCAACAAAAAGGCATAAAGTATGATGGGACCCCAAAACCTACCATAATAAAGGGATGCTACAAGTTGGATTTGAGATCTTCGTCGACATCATTAATTGGGACTCAGGGCATCTCAGTCAAATTTAGTGGACTAAAGAAGTATTTCTAAAGCCACCAACCATTGAAGAAGTCTATCCAAGCCTCTTGGAAGGCATGCCTAATCTAGAGGAAGATTCTGATTTATTTATAGATGAATTATATCTTTGTGACCTCTTTGAGATGAACAATTTACTTTCTAATAAAATGAATGACAAATTCCCTTATTTGTGTGATCTTTTTCCTGATGGTAGTGTGCATACAAGCGATCATTACATGAGCATTTTTTACATTAATTGCATTAAAACTAATCCATTTAATCTTGGCACTAATGAATAACCTAGAAATGTATTAATTATCTATAATACTACTATCGAGGAAAGAGAAAAATTCGAGAGATTATTAAAGAAATATGAAAGAATCTTCACTTGAAATTATGGTGATATGCTAGGTATTAATCGAGAAATTACTAAGCATGCCATCCCAACATAAGATCACACCATCCTAGTCTAACAAAAGCTCAGGAGAATGAGGCCTAAATGGGTAGAAAAGGTAAAAGAGGAGATATCAAACTCCTGAAGGAGCAAAATCTAGCTTCTCATCTTCCCTACTAAGGAAGGCGCAGTTTGTAAATACCTAAGAGGGTCATGCTTTGCTACTACCTCTACCTCATAGGATTAGAAGTAGTGATGCAGCTTCTTGGAAACCCAAATCACTCCCAAACATATCTTTTCTACTTCCTTGTATTTTTGTTCATAGGGGAGCAATTTCTTGCTTAAGTAATAAACTGCATTCTCTAGTCCAACTTCATCTTCCTATGCGATTAATGCTCCTATCAAATATTTTTCCACTGCTAGATACAAGATCAAGGGTTTTCCTAGTTTTGGGGTTTTAAAACTAGAGGTTTCGTTAAATATTATTTGATGGATTGAAAGGTTTTCTCACAATCATTAATCCACTCCTTTGGCTGCCCTTTGTGTAACAAATTAAATATGGGTTCACAAACTGCGGTGAGTTCTGATATGAACCTATTGATATATTGAATTTAACCTAGGAATCCTCTGACCTCCTTTTCTGACTACGGGGTAGGCATGTCTAGAATGGCTTTCACCTTGTCAAGATCTACTTCAATTCTGTTTTTGCTCACTATGAACCCCAACAGCTTTCCTGACATGACTCCAAAGACACACTTCTTTGGATTGAGCCTCATATTGAATTGGTCTAACCTTTGGAAAAACTTTTCCAGTGCTTTGAAGTGTTCTTCCCTCTCAGTAGACTTTACCATCATATCATCTACGTAGACTTTAACTTCTTTGTGCATCATGTCATGGAAAAGTTTAATCACCATCCTTTGATAAGTAGCTCCTACGTTTTTTAGCCTAAAAGGCATTACCTTGTAGCAATACATGCCCCATTCTGTTATAAAGGTAGTTTGGCATTTGTCTATCACCTTCATCAAAATCTAATTATATCCAGAGAATCATCAACAAATGAGTACATAGCTGCCATCGCTGCACTGTCTACCAATATGTCTATGTGGGACGAGGGAAAATCATCCTTTAGACATGCCTTATTTAGGTCCCGGTAGTCTACACACATTCTGACCCTTCCATCTCTCTTCGGTACTAGGACTATGTTGGCGAGCTAGGTAGGGAAAATGATTTTTTTGATAAATTTTGCTTCAAGTAGCTTGACTACCTCCTCTTTTACCTTTTTTACCCATTCAAGCCTCATTCTCCTGAGCTTTTGTTAGATTGGGATGGCATGATCATGTGTTGGGATGGCATGCTCCGTAATTTCTCAATCAATACCTAACATATCATCATAATTCCAAGTGAAGATTCTTTCATATTTCTTTAATAATCTCTCAAATTTTTCTCTTTCCTTGACAGTAGTATCATAGGCAATTAATACATTTCTAGGTTGTTCATTGGTGCCAAGATTAAATGGACTAGTTTTAATGCAATTAATATCAAAAATGCTCATGTAATAATTGCTTGTATGCACACTACCATTAGGAGAAAGATCACACAAATAAGCGAATTCATCATTCATTTTATTAGAAAGTAAATTGTTTGCCTCAAAGAGGTCACAAAGATATAATTCATCTATAAATAAGTCAAAATCTTCCTCTAAATCAAGCATATCCTCTAGGAGGCTTGGATAGACTTCTTCAATGGCTGGTGGCTTTAGGAATACTTCTTCAATCCATTGAATTTGAGTGAGATGCCTTGACTCCTAATCAACAACGTCGGCGAAAATCTCAAATCTCGGTTTGTAGCATCCCTTTATTATGATAGGTTCTGGGGTCCCATCGTACTTTGCGCCCTTTTGTTTGACCAAATAATCTCTCAAAGAGCTACCTTTTCTTAGGTTCCCTCCTTTACTCAAATCATAACCTAAACCCTTCATATCCTTTTAAGTGTGCATCTGTAGAGGTTTAGTTATGCCTCATAAGTTTTTCCCTAAACTGGCACCCAGAAAGAAATCCATTCTCTTCATCATCTTAGATATAGATGGGTCCATGTAATCTTCATAAATGCCCACAACATGAAATCCAATGAAAGGCTAGTTAGCAATGGCTAAGGTGGAAATGACATGGTTAACTTCAGCCTTTATGGTCATAATGTTACCCTCGTGCAAGAATTTAATCATTTGGTGTTAAGTCAAAGGGACTCCTCCAAGCTTGTGAAACCAAGGCATCCCTAACAGGACAGAAAAGGTGGTAAGGATGTTTATCACAGTAAATTCAACTTCATCGATGATTGGTCCCACTTGTACCTTAGCTATAAAAGACCCTTTAGCTTGTCTTTTAGTATCATCATAAGCTTTTATGGTGATAATTAAAGGTGATAAATCTTCCTTCTTGATCCTCAAACTAGATAAGATTTTGACAGGACAGACATAAAGAGAAGAACCATCATCACCATGGCACATCCCATCTTCTTTTTGTTTACTTAGTCTATTGTGGTCGCACCCTTCTAAAGGTAAGTTAGTATCAGAGAAGGTAATGAGGCTTGTGTTGCCTAACTTTATTACTTGTATAAGTTCATCTAGGGTAGTTATTGTAGAAATAGCAACTTGACCTAAGGCTTCAACCACTTTCTACCTATGGTCTTTGGATGACATCAGTAGGTCCCAAATGCTAATGTTGGCCTGGGTTTTCTTTAATTGCTTTAGCACCTCTTCATGCTTGTCTCCTTTAGGTTCAGGCTCTTTCTCAGGCAGGATCCGACCATTTTTCTCTACTCTCTCAACTATTTCTCCCTCAACCAGAGTTGGCTCTCTTTTATCCTCTTTGAAATCCTCATCAGAGGATTCATCCTAGAAATTCTTACTCTCCTTGACCTCATAGTCACTCTTACTATCCCAAAAACTAGTTATAAGGATATATTCACTCACCCTCACTCCTATTTCAATTGCTTAGTCAGACCCATAGATTTCTCTAAGTACATATTCTTCAGGTAATCCAGATTTGAGGAGGCATGAGGTGCGGTGTTTGGGTAATGGGTTTGATGAGGTTTTAGGGTCAAAGATCTATTTCAAATCAATAAGATCCTAGATAGCTCTCCTGAGGTGTTTGTAGTTGTAAGTGAGGTGCCCAGTTCATTAATGATAAGCACAATATTGATCATGCATATGATTGGGTGGTAATAGTCCATTAAACTACCGGTGTGGGAGTGGCTACAGCTTCCCCTCTTTAGTGAGCTTCTTCAAACACCACAACAAGGACTTACCTAAGTTAGAATACCTACAGCCTTAAACTGTATGCACCTCAGTTATTTTGGTAGAGGCTCCAATATTACCACTTACAAAAGTGTTAATGTTTGCTGTCTTGTACCCCTTATTTTGATAACTCGCTTCAAGGTTAATGGCGATGTCTTTGAGTTGTTCCTAGGTAGTAATACCCTTAGCAATGAGCCCATTATTCATACAATTGTTGGCATTCCTAATGAACATCTTAATCTGGTCAATGTCTTCTAGCTTATTTCTCATCTTTAGGATCTTCTCTCTCTACCTCTATAGATAGTTAGAAAAACTTTCATTGGGCTTTTATTTTATTAGCTCCAGATCCTTCAAAGTAATCTCGACACTTGCATTATTAGCATATTGCTTATTGCTTATTGAATGCCCTTGCTAACTCATTCCAGTCTTTCTTAACCCTTTTTTCTTGATAATGATACCAATTAAGAGCTTGGCCTATAAGAGACATGCTAAATAGGCTTACAATTTGCTCCTCCATTAGATAGGTGGCTCTCATGGCTACTACATACTATTTCAGATGGGTGTGAAGATCAGAAGTTCCATCAAATTTGCTAAGGTTAGGCATCTTGAACTTATGAGGCATGGAGTGATCAGGCCTTAGACTAATGTCATCTAAGTTAATGTCTTTGCCCCTAGTCACTAATCTGGACATAGCCTCCATTTTTTTATTCAACTTTTTCAGCTGGTTATTCTCTACTGCCTAAGAAGGGGGTACCCTATTGTAGGTCCTAACCACTTATGGTACTTTGTCGTTAAAAGATTGGTCATCCTTCACATCACCCGTTATCTTCTTACCCTTATGGGTACTTGAAGTTTGTCCTACCTCTTGTGGATTCTATATGCTGGATAAAGTATGGTAACAATTGCCATCATCCTTCTTTCCATCTCAGTCATTGCCTCTATGAATATAGCCTTGGTCATGTATTTATCAGCAGACATGGTTCCTTACTTTGGTTGTATGGGTACTTCTGTGCTAACTCCGTTGAGGCACTTGCCTACTCTTTTCCATTGTGCAGTGAGTGAAGGATCAATAATGGCTATCAAATTAGAAGGTTAGACATGATGCATGTACAGTATAAACAATGCAAAATGCAAATCATGCATGATATGCAATGCATGTTCATGATGTAGCAAAAGATAACCACATGTAATAATCCTTCTAACCTTATTTCACCGATACACATGGTCTTAGTCATTCTTCCTAGGTGGGCTTACCTAAGCATCGTCAGGGGATACATAGGTTTGAACATGGGCTTAGTTAGGCCTAATAAGCTCTCGTATTTAAAGTGCAAGCAAATACAGTGGCCTTAAGACATTTATGTCTTATTTGACATAAAATTAGGTTGGGCCCATCCTAGATAAAAAGGCACAATGGGCTTGCCCCCATTTCAAATGAGACTAAATGAAATAGGCCCACATAGCAATCGAATGCAACTGTGGTCTCTTAGGGACATTTAACCTAAAGAAAGTAGACTAAGTCCATCTACATGGGCTCATGGCTTTGGTTAAAAGGCTTATTAGCTCCCGCAAGTGGACGTCCCTCCTAACGGGTCTTTCTAATCAAGGATAATAGCGACCGATTAGTTCACCTTTTTATATACCCTAAGGTACAAGGCTTGTGAGTGATGGATATGCTAGCACTTCTCCATTTTTGAGAGAAAAATAGAGTCATGGTTTATAACACCATCTATGGTAACAAGGACACAATTTAAAAGAATTGTAATGCATGAGACTGATAAAGATTAGAATATTTAGATGACATATTATTTAGTCAATTTCAGATTAAAATTTCTGAATCCCTAGTAGAGTCGCCACTATAGAGATTATGATATTTTTACTAGGGACGAGAGTGGTTAGTGGAGTCGCCACCTGGCCTCTACTCCAAGACCTTTGATCTTCTATACTAGAAAGGTTCAAAATTTTAGTATCTTATTTATGCCTTTATAATATGTTGTCCATGTATATTGTAACATTTATCAGTCCCTTATCAATTAAGCATACATTATATTTAATTCAATTATATCACCTTTTCATGCAAAAGAATTAAATTGCTATATTTAAAGAAATACAAAGAAGCATATTGTTTACCCAAAAAATGGGTCATTGATTAGTTATTATTTAACCTGACAATTACCTATAATTCCATAGGAATTGGCAATAATTTTCCAACTCCCATCTCTAGGAGATTAGCCTTCAAAAATACATTTTATTATTGTGACTTTTGATTAAGAAAATACAAATTAATTTTCTTATAAAACACCAATTAATTATGTAGAAAACTATTTTAATGGGAAGTTAGGGTTTAGTGTGTAAAAAAAGTTATTAACAACCTATTACAAACCTAAAAGGAGCTAAAATACATAATAGGTACATAACCAAAAAAATTAGAATAAAACACTAAAATGGCCCTGCTTTTAAGTCGCTTGGTCCGTGCGGACCTTATGGAGGTCTAGCCTTAGTCCACACAAACTATTTCCAAGGAAAGGTTAGGTTCATCCCAACTCTCAGTCCAACAAGCAAATCTAATCATGACTCAAAAGATAACAAATTCAAATAATGTTAAATCAAGAGCATATGAAGGGTGACACATAATGGACAAAATATGAACACATTTAAAGCTTATGGATCAAGAACAATTAATAGTATAAACAAGGCAAAGCTTAAATAACCATAATATAATTTATCACCTATAGGTCCGTACAGACTACAGCCCTTGTGACAAGGAGTCCGTGCAGACTACCTAATGATTTCTTACATACCAATGTATACTTTCATGCATGATATCATCATACTAGTAGAATGGCCAACAGAATTAAATAATTTATAACAAGATGCTCAAAATATAAGATCATGCTTATTGGGTATGAGTACATGCAGACTAACTTATTGTGTTCACATAAGAAACATTGGCTCGTATAGACCTTATCATGCTTGTAATTAAGAAAGCTAGGTCCATGTGGACCTTATCAAGCTTATAGTCAAATTCATTTAATGCTAATTAGCACAACAGAATGAACTTAATATGACGATAATGAATAATATTCCATGAAACCTTTCATCATAATGGCCTACTCCTCATGATCCAAAGTGGGAATAAGAGAGTATCACCTCACTTATAATCAAGTTTTAAATATCATGGGCTTATAAAAGTAATACAAAATGAATCATAGACCTCAAACATTG
>CANXYI010835973.1:0-11355 GCA_948208565.1 Hura crepitans | reverse complement strand
TCTTTAAAATTTATTCCTCAATTTTTATTGATTAATTCCATAATTTTTATTTTGACTCAATCTCTTAAATATAACTTCTTTAGTTCTTGTTATTACCTGTTTATCGATACTATTATTATTTCATCAATTCCTTATTCATTTATACCTACACATATGTTTCCTATTTTCCTCCATCCACATTCTTAATGTAATTCAGTTTATTGAATTTCATTTCTTACTTATGTATTTTTTTTATTTAACTTTCAAGACTTTCTTAGATATTTAATCACTTAATTTATAATCCTTGTTTCATTAATTATGTGTCTATTTAATTACCCTTCTTATTATACTTAGTTAATTAATTCATAAATTTCTCTTTTTACTGATAAAATGATTATAAAATTCCAAACGTACATGTATCCTATATGTTTTTCCTTTATTTCCTAGGTTTACAACATAATAATACATTTCTTCTTTTTATTCTTCATATTCAATTTATTTTCTTTTGATGTACTTTTATCCTTGTAAAGATGTTTATTTTAACTTATCTACTATATATTAACTAAATTACGTAATTTATTTCACACAATCCTATAGTTCTTATTATTGCCTTTTTATCATATACCTCTTTAATTCTTCAATTATGTGGGTCTAATTAATTCTATTATTAACTTATTTCATTCTTTATTCTTTTATACAACTATATATTAAGTTTTTCTTTATTTTTCCTTTCTAGTTAGTATGCCATTAAATTAGGCCTATTATTCTCGTTAATTATGACTATATTAATTCAATTAACTATTTGTCCATTTATACATATTTATTCATCATATTCACACTTATGTAATTTTTGAATTTTCAAAAATTCTAAGCCATAACCATTTAATCAACCAATTTTATTTTCCTACATATCTACATTTACAATTTGCTACACTATGTACTTAATTAACCATAAAATGTTCTTGTTCACATAATATGTATGTTTCGGTCATACTAAGTTTTTCATCCTACCTATTTTATTTTATCATTTTAACCACTTTAACATAGTTCCTTTGAATCCTAATTATGTCTCTTAACATTAGTTTCCAGTACAACTAAGCATTCAAGCTAAACTAATAACTTCTATAACATATAAAATTCTTAAAAATTCTCAACATAATGTAAATTCATGCAAATTAAATTTCATTCCTTCCTTTCTTTATTTTCCTCACTCTTCCATATCTTGTAACACCCCTGCTTGATTCTTGAAGGAACTCAATAGGTGGTGCTACTTCCACTAGGTCACCCATCCTAATATTGCCATTAGGGCTCATTCATTTAACACTTATAGTTATGCTTATTTTCCATATAGATATTACTTAGATCTTTAGACTAACCCTTAACTATCAATATAAAGATTATTCTTAACTCCAAAATATCATCACACAAGGCCTTAGGCCCACATCATATCGAAAAATAAATCTTAATACCATTTTAGTAAACTAACTATATACGCCATAGATCATTAGTCATAAGTTTACATAAATATACAGTCTTACAAAAACTAAACCTAAACCCACAGTAATTACATGAGTGTCTTTTAATGAACCATAAAGAGAATAGAATAATACCCTTAAAATCAGTCTGCTACATTGCAATACTTTACTATGGTTAAGCAGTTACAATATCTACTACCTGCGCATTGGAACACCAATACGTTGAGTACAATACTCAATGGTGAATTTAATACAATAAAAGCATGTCTTGCAGTCACATATGTATCATACAAGTTATGCATTAATCACATAATATAGTGAGACAGAGTTATAAAAATAAAAATAATTATTATTATTTATAATTTTGTCTTATTAAATAAACTACTAGTTTTATGATATAGATTTCATTTTATAAATTTCCCATTTACGATTTACTATTATAGTTCATTATGTTCATTTTATTCTATAGGCCAAAACTAGAAAGACAACACTTTAAAACATTAGATTACAAGGGAAATGTAGACTGTGTAGTGGCCCACTTTTTGGACCCTGATGGCTGCACCCACCTAGTGCAGTAGCCTATATTCTAAACCTCAGCTATTACACTAGCCTAGTGCAGTGGCCTACATCTTAAAACCTCGGTAGCTACACTAGCCTAGTGCAGTGGCCCATATATTAGACCTCAACTACTGCACTAGCTTAGTGTAGTGGCCTACACACTGGACCTTGATAGCTATACCTATCTAGTTCGATAATAGGTATTAGTCCATAGACCTCCTAATACCAGACAAATCAATATATGTAATTATGCTATGTAGTGGTTATTAATGGACCTCGGTTGTTGCACTAGCCTAGTGCAATAGCCTAAATATCAAGACCTCAGCGATTGCACCTGCCATCACAATCATAATGGTAAAGGCTCAGGAGGACTAATACCTCTAGCAGCTACTAATCCATAGTTAACCGGTCAACCTATCTAGTGAGTGTCTAACTATTGGGCCAACTGTCTACTAATTATTTTTATTCATTTACTATCCATTTATTTTATTTATTTCCATGTTATTAATACATAATTATAAGTCAATTTCATCTGCTCATTTTTACATGAGAGTTATAGGTCCTTTTTCTCTATTAGATAGTTGTAGGTTATTTACGCAAATATTTTTATTCATTTAGTCATTTCTCATTCTTCTAATGGCCTTATGCCATCATATATCATGCCATTTCCTCATCATAAAATATTACATATAATTATTTAATTTCATCACCATTTCAATATGTTTTCTCATATTACCTAAGTCTCTTTTTCATACTTAAATTCACATATCATATTATACCTCATAAAATAAGTTTTACTTAACATTTAACATACATCTTCCTTATCCATTTCCTAAAATAATTTCCATATATTTTCCATTATCATAATAACCATACATCACTATAACCATGCATCATGCCATATCCATATATTTATTTTAACACACCATAACATATTCATGTTACACATTACTTTAACATCATAATTCATCATGTACACACAGCATGCACAAATGCACATGCCATGTCATGTATATAACCATGCCATACATGTCATGCATATGACCATGCATGTACCCATACTTTTCACATCTAATGCACATCTATATCATCATTATCACATCTAATTTACATCATAACATGCGTTTTACATCAAATCAAGCACACACATGCACAAACTAAAACATCCATACCTATGTTCATGCATGTCCATGTACAAACACATGTTGGCATGCATTTATTGTATTAAATCCATATACCTAGGGTATCTCTACACCCTTTTCCATATTTCTAAGGCCTTGTTTGCCTTTGTTCTTCAAGATCTCGCCTTGAATCTATATTATGGAACTTTAACTTTAAAAATTCATATAAAATCATAGTAAGCTCCAAAAAGAAATCTATAAACATGAAAATTCTTAGAATTTTAAATACTATAAGAATCTAAAATAAAAACTAGAAAATGAGCACTTACACTTAAAAAGATCACTATTCACCTCATACACCAATCTTCCAAAAGTGAGCTTTTTAGCTTATTTTAAGGCTAGATTTGAACTCTAATGATTATAGAGGCTTTAATCCATATAAGATATGTAAGATTTAGTGGTGTTTAGAGGTGGGTATGAAGTACAAATGATGCGAGAAAACACCAAATATGGTGTCAGATTCTAGGGTTTTCTTAGGGTTGAAGATAACTTCCTCACACATGTAAAATGATGTACATGTGTAGGAGACCCTTATATATTAGTGGTGGATGTGTTAGATCGTGTCACATTACAATCTAACGGTCTAGAAAAATCATTTTTGAACTTAAACTTTAGAAAATTTAAAAATCATTTTAAACTTCTAAAAATAGTTGCTTTTGTTCTAAAAATCCTTGATTAGGCCATTTACAGCCTCATAAAATTTCAAGTCTAAACTCCAATGCCAAGTAGGTGCATTATTCACTCACTATAATAAGAAATTCTTAAAAAAATATCAAACGATCTCAAAAAATTAAAATTCCTTCACCAATTAACTCAATGGAATTTTTGACCTTAAGAGTGTGCTATTTTTAGGTCTGTTTGGGCACTTTGCAGGTCATTCCTGGCACAACCTTAGCTAAGGTTACTATTCACTAATTTACTACCTGAAATGAATTATTGGTTCTGCTCAAGTTTTAAATTAATTCATTTTCCTCATTTTCTAGCCCATTAAATTTATCATAGCTTCCCAAGAATACTATTTAAGCGTCAGAGGTATTATTCATGAAACCTCGAACTATGGCATTACAATTCTTCCCCTTTTAACTAATTTCATCCTCAAAATTACCTGATGAAAATAACTAGGGGTATTAAGCCTTTATCTACTCCTCACTTTTCCACATAGCCTTTTCAGTGTTATGATGTCTCCATAACACTTTGACTAGTGGTATAGTTTTTTACTCAATTGTTTGACTTCTTTAGTGAGAATCTACACAGGTTCTTCTTCATACATCAAGTCTGGCTGCACTTGAATCTCTTCAGCTAATATTACATGGGATGGGTTAGATCTGTACTGCCTCAGCATCGACACATGAAACACATTATGTATCTGCTACAATTCGGGTGGTAAAGCTAGCCTATAAGCCAATGGCCCATATGTTCTATAATTTGATAGGGACCAATGAATTTAGGACTAAGCTTTCCTTTCTTAGCAAACCTAAGTATCTTCTTCCATGGCAATACCTTTAAAAACACCTTCTCACCCACTTCATATTTAATATCCCTTTTTTTAGATCAGCATAATACTTTTGATGGTCTTTAGTAGCTTTTAATCTCTCTCTAATGATTTTAACTTTATCCTCTGTATCCTTGACCAGATCAAGTCCCATTATCTTGCCTTCTCCAACTTCAATCCAAAATAGAGGAGTTCTACACCTTCTGCCATACAGTGCCTCATCAGGTGCCATACCCAAACTAGCTTGATGGTTGTTGTTATATACAAACTCAACCAATGATAGATGTTGATCCTAATTGCCTTTAAACTCAATGGCATAGCTACATAACATATCTTCCATACTTGTATCACTCTTTCTAATTATCCATCTATTTGAGGATAGAAGGCTTTATTGTATGTCGGTTTAGTCCTAAGAGCTTTATGTAATTTCTTTTAACATCTAGAGGTAAATCGGGGATCTCTATCAGAAATAATGGCTACTAGCACACCATGCAATCTCATAATATTAGTAATGTATAGTCGTGCTAGCTTCTCTAAAGAATAGTCCATCCTTACAATAATAAAATGTGCTATCTTAGTTAACCTGTCCACAATTACCCAGACAACATCACACTTGCTCCTTGTTCATGGTAATCCCATCACAAAATCCATAGTGACCTTTTCTTATTTCCATTTTGGTATTGTTATTGGATGTAAAAATCCAAAAGGAACTTAATGTTCAGCCTTTACTTGCTGATAGGTCGAACATCTAGCTACATCATGCCTCATACATAGCCACCAATAATGAGGTTTTAAGTCCAAATATATCTTTATGCCACTTGGATACATAGAATAAGGAGCGTTATGTGCCATTCTCAAAATTTGTGCTCTCAAGTCATCTACATCTGGTACACACAATCTACTATGGTAGTATAGATATCCATCCTTTCCCAATTCAAAATTTGTGGTCTTCCCCTCTTTGACTTTGCTTATGGTCTATACTAGTTGTTCATCTCTTATCCATGCTTCTTTAATCTATTGCTTAAAGTTAGGCTTAATTTGCAATTTAGCCAAAATGGCATCTTTCTCTATGTACTTCATTCTAACATTCATTGTTCTCAATATTGCTATGAACTTTTGGCTCAAGCATATGCAACTACATTCACCTTTCTTGGATGATAATCTATTAGAAAATCATAGCCTTTTATCAATTCTAGCCACCTTCTCTGCCTCAAGTTTAACTCTTTCTAAGTAAAGAGGTATTTCAAACTCTTATAGTTAGTATAAATATAGCATTTCTCACCATATAAATAATATCTCCATATCTTTAATGCAAAAACAATGGCTGCTAACTCCAAGTCATGAATGAGATAGTTCTTCTCATGTGGCTTTAGCTGTTTGGAAGCATAAGCCACTACCCTACCTTTCTACATCAAGAAACATCCGAGCCATTGTGTGAGGCATCACTATAGATAACAAAGTCCTTGCCCTATTCAGGTTGGACAAGTATAAAAGCCTCAGTTAATATTTCCTTTAACTTTTCAAAACTTCTCATCCTATTCAAACTGTATATCCTTTCTCAATAATCTGGTAAATGGTGTTGAAATCATGGAGAATCCCTTCACAAACCTTTTATAATAACCAGCCAATCCTAGGAAGCTTTGTATTTCAATTACATTCATAGGTGGCTTCCACTCTAGCACAAACTTAACCTTATTGGGATCCACCCTAATACCCTCTGCTAATGCAATATGACCAAGAAAGTCCATTTTATTCAGCCAAAATTCACACTTGCTCAGCTTAGCATACAATTTTCTCTCCCTAAAGATTTATAAAACAATCTTGAGATGTTGTTCATGTTCCTCCTAACTCTTAGAATATCATTAATAAACACTACAACAAACTGATCTAGGTATAATTGAAAGACTCTATTCATGAAGTCCATAAAAGTTGCTGGGGAGTTAGTGAGTCCAAATGGAATTACTAAGAACTCATAATATCTGTATCTAGTTCTAAAAGTAGTCTTGGGTATGTTAGACTCCTTAATCCTCAACTGATGGTATCTTGATCTCAAGTCTATCTTGGAAAAGATACCTATACCTCTAAGTAGATTAAAAAGATTGTCAATCCTCAACAAAAGGTATTTATTCTTCATAGTCACCTTATTCAGTTGTCTATAATCAATACACAATCGAGGCGACACATCTTTCTTCTTTACAAATAACACGAGTGCTCCCTAGGGTGAAACACTAGGTCTGATGAAACCCTTGTCTAATAATTCTTACATCTACACCTTTAATTCATTCAACTTAGCAGGTGCCATTCTATAAGGTTTAATAGATACAGGTGTTGTACTAGGATACACTTCAATTTCAAAATCAAATTCTCGTTATGGGGGTAATCCTAGTAACTCATCAGGGAATATATCTGGGAATTTAAATACAACTGAGATTTGTTTAATGCTAGATGTGGAGTTACTGGTGTCTACCACATAAGCTAAATAGGCTTTATAACACTTACAGATAAGTTTTCTTGCTATAACAGTTGAGATGAGATTATCTAGAGAATTTCTCTCACCTACAATTGTTACCTTATAACCTTAACTACCTTGAGGGTAACCCTATTATTTTTACAGTTTACCATAGCTTGATATTCAGATAACCAATCCATACCCAAGAAGACATCAAATTCATTAAATGGAGTTCTATTAAGTCTATAGGGAATATCTGATTCTGGATTATCAGAGGATAGCATTTGTATATCTTATTCACTATCACATTCTATCCAATTAGGTTACTGACATGAATATCTACATCTACTGGTTTTGGTTCTAATCCCTTATCTTGTGTTTTTGTAGTGTATATATAAGAATGTGTTTGAGCCTAGATCTATTAATGCCAAAATTGGAGCATCAAATAAGAAAAATGTACCAGCTATCACATTTGGAGCCTCAGTATCCTCATGAGCTCTAATGGCATACTGTTTGCCTAGAGCTTATGCCTCAAAGCTGGTTCCTTGATTGCTACTAGGCTGGTTAGATCTAAACTATCTCTATCCCCTATTCTAAGGTGCTACTGAAGCTTGTGTCTATGTAGGTTTAGCTTGCCTCTATGGACAGTCCCTCTGATAGTGATCTCTAGCCTTACACATAAAACACTCTCCTATCTTAGCCATTTTGCACTGCCCCTAATGCCTTCTGCTACATATCTCATAGGTAGGAGGTGTACTCCTTACTACTAAAGCTGAGGCACTCGAGGTCTACCATGGAGGTCTAGGCCAAGATACAGATGCTTATACTGACCTCTGAGACTATGGCTACCTCTGTGTATGTTCTACTAATTGAGATTGACTTTGAGCCTCCCTCTATCTTTTACTACCTCTAGGTGTTGAGCTAGTTAGGCTAATTGTATACTACCTCTTTCTCTAAAAAATATCTCTTTTTTCCTGCATCATCTCTCTATGTCATAGGTAGCTAACACTAAAGCTACAAAATCTGTAATCTTTAAATTTGCTATCTGTATACGCTATTCCATATTAAAGCCTTTTATGAACCTTTTACATCTTTCCTCTTTAGTGGGGGATAAACTCCTTTGCATATCTACTAAGTCTTGCAAAGTCCTTCTCATATTCAAAAACTACCCTTCTACCTTGCTTCAGGTTGAAGAACTCTTGCCTCTTCTGATCTTTGTATGATTTTGGAATGTATCTCTTTTTAAATTCCATCAAAAAGAAGTCCCAAGTAACTTCTGCTACTGTTGCCTTTCTTTTCTTTATAGTGTCCCACTAATGTAAGGCTACTTCTTATAGGAGAGAAGTAGCACACTTCAAGTTCTCCTCATTAATACATTACACTTGTCCTAATATCCTTAGGGTCCTCTCAAGCTAGTATTCAAATCTAGCTATATCATCCTTCTTAGCTCCCAAAAATCAACTGCACTTATCTTCTTCACCCACTCTAGTTAAGTCTTCTATACTAGTACTGGAGGTGGATAAGGAACTGAAGCTAGTGGAGAAGGTGGAACTGCTCCTGATGTATGCCTCAACAGTTCTACAATCTACTATAATAATGCTAAAGAAGCCTACTGCTACTGTGGCTATGCAGCATTGTGAGGTTTAAGTGTCACTGCACTAATAGTTGCTCCCTGAGATGAGGCAGGAGCATGACTAGCTACCTCCTCTCTACACTCAGATGGTGTCATTTCACTCATTTTAATCATTATAAAAGAATAACCTTTGTCGACCTCATTGTAGTGTAGCTTATTAGAAAATCAATCCTAGACACCTGATAGGTGGTGCTACCTTCCATTAGGTCACTATCCTGATATTGCCCTAAGGGCTCATTCATTTAACAATTATAGTCATGCTTATTTTCCATTTAGATATTACTTAGATCTTCAAACTATCCCTTAAATATCAATATACAGATTATACTTCCATAATATCATCACACAAGGCCCTGGGCCCACATTATATCAGAACATAAATCTTAATACCATTTAGGTATACTAAGCATACATGCCATAAATCATCAGTCATAAGTTTACATAAATATGTAGTTTACAAAAACTAAACCCACACATATAAGAATTACATGAGTGCCTTCTAATGAACCATAAAGAGAATAGAATTATACCCTTAAAATTAGTCTGCTACACTGTAATACTTTACTGAGGCTGAGTAGCTACACTATTTACTACCTGAGCATCGAAACACTGATACGCTAAGTACAATATTTAATGGTGAATTTAATACAATAAAAGTATGTCATGCAATCACATATGCATCATACAAGTTATGCATTCATCACACAATATATTGAGATAGAGTCATAATAATAATAATAATAATAATAATAATAATAATAATAATAATAATTATTTATTATTTTGTCTTATTAAATAAACTACCAGTTTTACGATATAGACTTCATTTTATAAATATTTCCTATTTACAATTTACTGTTACAGCTTATTATGTTTATTTTATTCTTTAGGCCTAAACTAGAAAGATGACACTTTAAAACATTGGATTACAAAAAAAATCTAGACAGTGTAGCGGCCCACATTTTGGACCTTGACAGCTGCACCCACCTAGTGCAGTGGCCCACACTACAAACCTTAGCTGCTGTACTAGCCTAGTGTAGTGGCCTGTATCTTAAGACCTCGGTAGCTGCACCTACCTAGTGCAGTGGCCCACATATTGGACCTCAGCTACTACACCAGCCTAATGAATTAGTCCACATACTAGACCTCAGCTACTGCACTAGCCTACTGTAGTGGCCTACACATTGGACCTCGATAGCTATACCTACCTGGTTTGCTAATAGGAATAAGTTTGTAGACTTCCCAATACCGAACCAATCAATATATCCAATCATGCTATACAGTGGCCATCAATAGACCTCAGTTGTTGTAATAGTCTAGTGTAGTGGCACAAATATTAGGACCTTAGCGGCTGTACTCGCCATTAAAATCATAATGGTAAAGGCCTTCCTAATACCTCTAACAGCTGCTAATCCATAGTTGATCGGTCAACCCATCTAGTGTGTGTCTAACTATTAGGCCAACTATGTATTAATTATTTTTATTCATTTACTGTTCATTTATTTTATTTATTTTTATGTTATTAAGACACAGTTTTAAGTCAATTTCATATGCTCATTTTGACAAGACAATATAGGTCATTTACGTAAATGTTTCTATTCATTTAGTCAGTTCTCATTCTTCTCATGGCCTTATGCCATCATATATCATTCCATTTCGTCATCATAAAGTATCACATGTAATAATTTCATTTCATCACCATTTTAAGCACGTTTTCTCATATTACCTAAGTCTCTTTTTCATACTTAAATTCAAATATCATATTATACCTCATAAAATAAGTTTTACTTAACATTTAACATACATTTTCCTTATCCATTTCTTAACATAATTTACAAATATTATCCATTATCATAATGACCATACATCACTATAGCCATGCATCATGCCATATCCATATATTTATTTTAACATACCATATATTTATTCATGTTACACATTACTTTAACATCATAATTTATCATGTACACACATCATGCACACATGCACATGCCATGACATGTATGTCATGTATAGACTATACATACATCATACATGTAACCATACTTTTCACGTCTAATACATTTCTATATCATTATTATCACATCCAATTTACATCATAGCATGCATTTTACATCAAATCAAGCACACACATGCACAAATAAAAACTTCAATACACATGTTCATGCATGTCCACATACAAACACATGTTAGCATGCATCTATTATATTAAATCCATATACCTAGGGTATCTTTACACCCTTTTCCACCTTTCTAAGGCCTTCTTTGCCTTTGTTCTTTAAGATCTCTCCTTGAACCTACATTATGGAACTCTAACTTTAAAAATTCATATAAAATCATAGGAAGCTCCAAATAGAAATCGATTAACATAGGAATTCTTAGAATTTCAAAAACTATGTGAACTTAAAATAAAAACTAAAAAAAAGGAACACTTACACTTAAATCGATCACTATTCACCTCATACACCAATCTTCCAAAAGTGAGCTTTTTAAGTGATATTAAGGCTAGATTTGAGCTCTAGAGATCATGAAGGCTTTAATCTATATAAGATATGTATGATTTGGTAGTGTTTAGAGGTAGGTTTGAA
>CANXYI010835861.1:0-10195 GCA_948208565.1 Hura crepitans | reverse complement strand
ACATTTGTCCTCTTTACTAGGAATAAACTCCTTAGTGTATCTTATCAATCTAGTGAAATCCTTCTCATATTTTGACGCTATTTTCTTACCTTGTCTCATATCCAAAAGCTCTTGCCTCTTCTTATCCTTGTATGACTCTGAAATGTATCTCTTTCTGAACTCTGTTAAGAAAAACACCCAAGTGAGATTTGTTGTTGCCTTCCTCTTTTTAATAGTATCCCACCAATGAAATGCTTTTTCCTTAAAGATAGAAGTGTACACTTTAAGCTTTCTTCCTCTATACACTCTAATTGTTCCAAGATTCTAAAGGTTCTCTCTAATTAGTACTCAGTTCGACCTGCATCATCCTCTTTGTACTAAGAAAATCTATAGATCCCATCTTTTTAATCCTCTCTAAAGGTGTCTTCTGTAAAGGAGCTTGTGGTGGAGGAGGTACTAGAGTTAGTGGAGGAGGTGGAATAGTAGTTGCAGTGTGCCTGAGCATATCCATTATTTGCTATAACAGTGCTGGGGATTTTCGTGTCTATGGCTATGCTTGTGGCTGCTGCTACTATGCAGCATCATTAGGTTCTAGTATGGTTGCACTGTTAGCTCCCCCTTGAACTATTGTAAGGGCAAAACTAGCCACTTCCTCTCCTCGATTTTTTGGGATCTGATCACTTACCTTAATCAACTACAAAATGAAACAGAACCTATCAACCTCTTAGTAGTGTAGCAATTTAGAGAAAACAACCCTAGATGCTAGCACTCATGTAAGACATCTAGGAACATATAACCTATGCTCTGATACCACCTAATGTGACACCCCCTACCAGACTCTTAAAGAAATCCAAAAAGTAATGCACTTCCTTACAGGTCACCCATCCTGGGATTACTCTAAGTCTACACTCCTTAACACCTAGAGACTATTTTATAACTTCATCAGATATTGCTTAATTCCTCAATTTAACCCATAAACATTCTTATATGAGGTATAACAAGCATAGAAAACCCTTTAACAGAATTTTACATGTTTCAAAAAAAATTAGGCAGCACAACGGGTACTCAAGTGATGTCTTAAATTTTTTTTCACTTGTAAAAGCTCTTCTATAGTTATTATCAATCTAACACCTTCTCCTAGACCTTTATGGTCCCCTTTAATAATCTCATCAGACATCAACAAACATATCATAATCACATAGGGTTTTAGGCCCACATTTATTAGAAAACCATAAAATAAGCCATTCAGATAGATAACCTATTTACATATATCACACCAATTATTTTAATATATATAAAAACCAGCAGCTTCTAAGCATGCTAAAATCATAACCTATAGTGTTTACATGAGTGATTACTAACAAAACAAAAATAAATAGGACATCTGTGTACCCATCACAGTCTGTACTGCTACACTATAAGATCTTTAAGGCTAGACTGCTTACCTTTGCAACTTGCTCACTAAAACACTAGTACGCTGAGTATAAAACTTAGTGGTAAATCTAATGCATTCAAAACATGTCTTATGCAAACACTCAGATGCAAGAATAAGCTATAAATGAAATGCAGAGAGTAAATTCATACAAGATATTAATTCCAATTAATCAATCTCTAAGTTCATTTAATTACAATTATACCATTATAGAATGTTCAATTAATTTAATTATGTAGTGAGTTCACATCAATCAGCTACGTATATTAAATTAATAGTATTTAATAGGCTCGACTGGATAGACTAACTTAAAGACACTAGACCAAGAGGGAACTAAAAAATTGTATAATGGCCCACATTTACAATCTTGACCATTGCACTGGCCTAATCTGATAGCAGGGATCATCTCATTTGAACCTCCTAATACTAGACAAGAGAAAGTAAGGATCAGTCCATAAACCTCCCAATATCTCAAACCAATCAACAATAAGTAGCTCTGTGGATAGCAGGGAACAGCTCATAGACCTCTCAATATCTAATTAATAATTAATAGCAACTCTAGTGGATAGCAAGGATAAGTCCGTAGACCTCCCAATATCCAAAAAATCATTATTAAATACCTTGCAGCTAATAATCCCTAAGTTAACCGGTCAACCCATCTAGTGGGTGTCTAACTAATGGGCCATCTGACCTTTTTTATGTCCATTTATTTACTAATCATCCTCTTATAATATTTAGAAGTAAAAAAATAGATAGTTATAAATTTATTTTGACAGTCAAAATTTGACTTGGATAGTTACAGGTCATTTTTGGTCCTACTGGACAATTACAGGTCTATTTTTCTAAGCCAATTTAGGTCACTTTCTTAGGCATAATTAAGTCTACTTTAAGTCTAGTCTGAGCCATTATTTTAAGTCCATTTATTTTCATGCCTCATTACTCACACATATTTACATATCTCATGCCAATCTCATATTATACATTCCATGCTTAAAATGCCATGCCATTCCCACACATACACACCATGCCATAACATGTATATCATAGTTAACTTGCCTCACATACCTCTCGGCCAAAGGGGGCTGATGGCCATATGCATGCTTTTATTCATATTTAATCAAACATACACTTACATTGGCACCATTTGAGCATACATACACACACACACACACACATATCACATACCATGCAAACCAAGCCTTGACATGCCTTATACATGCTTTAGCCATACCATGAAAACATGCCTACAAGCATTTTTCTATCAAAATCACTACAGACACATACAATACTACCCTTAACATACCATTTCCCATTTAATACCCCATGCTACAATGGCATACACCTATATTACAACCTAAGGCACCTCTTGGCTATACATGAAAACATCACCAAACCTTTTTTCTCTATTATACACATACCTAATTCATTAACTCCATATCATACACACTAAAAGCCATCCAATTTGTACATGAATTGAGCCATACCACATCCCCCCTAAACATGTAAACCTTTTGACCAAAGTAACCTCTCACCATTCCATCCATTCTTTTCACTAATTTACCACTCAAACCATTTAAACCATATATAATTAGCATTAATACAAGCCTAATTCATAGTTACACATGCTTTACCCATATAATCCTCATATTCCATAAAATATTTCATGCTAAATCATACCTAAATCTATCATCGCATGTTCTAAATACATTAAATTCAATTACCTCACCAAATTGCAAGGGCTTTTCTACACTTTAAGCTTATGAATTACCTTGTTGCACCACACTAATACCTTGGCCTACATATAAATTAAAATGCCTTAGAAAAATTCTTAAAAATTCCACAAGCCTTAAAACCTAAATCCAAAAACATAAGCTCCCTTAGAAGGATAAAAATCCACTAAGAAATAAAATAAAAAAGGAAAAAAAACACTTACACTTGAAATTGAATTTTAAAACTCCCTTTTATGTACACTTGATATTCATTGAATTTTCTTGAATTCTATTGTCATCTATGGCCTTTAAAACCTTTAAAAACTATTTTTTGCCTAACTAAAGGGATTTTTAGGGGTAATTAAAGAGATAAAAGAGCTTAAAAAGCTATGAAAATAGGGGAGGAAAGGTAAAGATGGCATCGAGTGGGAGAAGAAGAAGAAAGGAGAGAAAGGTGGAAAGGTGATTGGATTATGCCATGTAAATATCTAGGTGGCATAGAGGAATATTTATACTGGCTGAGCTGGCTCGAGTGGTGACATATGTCACTTGATCTCCACGAAAATGCTTGATTTTGATAGAAAATTTGGGAAATTTTAAAAATTCACTTAGACCTCTAAAAATTATCATGTTAGTTTTAAAAATCCTTGGTTAGACCTCTTTAAGGCCTCATAAAATTTCATAGCAAAATTCCATCGGCAGGATAGTTAACCAACTACCTCAATTTACATGAAAAAACCTAAAATTTAGGAGAATTAGCAAATGACCTCAAAATTTAAAAATTCCTTCACCAATAGACTTAAGAGAATTTTTGACCTTCAAAGTATGGCATTTTTAGGTCTATCTAAGCACATCCCGGATCATTCCTGGCCAAAATCAATATGAGCCTACAGACCATTAAATTTTGACCTAAAATAATTTATAGGTTCTACTAAATTTTTAAATTAAGTAATTTTAATCATTTTTAAGCCCTTCAAAGTTTCATGACAAGTACGCCTTGCCTCAGGGCTTATGAAGGTGACTCAGCCCTTTGGGTACACTTTTCGAGTCTCGGAGGTACTATTCATGGAGCCTTGACTTACAAGCATTACATAAATTACATGGTGTGTGCTATTGCTTGGCTATATGTCTTATTGAATATATATTACTACACAACTGGGTATTGAGAGGTCCATATAAGCTGATCCTTGCTATCTCTAATATTGTTGGGAGGTTTACTAGGACTGATCCCTGCCACTTTAATTTGGGAGGTTTTTTTAAACTGATTCCTACTATCGAATAAAGTTGAGTAGGTGCAGCTATTGAGGTCTATAATGTGAGGCCACTGCATAGTCTAGATCCCACTATCTAGTGTCTTTAAGTGTAGTCTTTCCAGCATAGGTCTGAAATGGAATAATATAAATAAATACAAATAATATTAGTAGTGTAATTTCATGACATACTTGGTAAAATTTAATGAGAAGGAACATAACTTGATAATTTAAATAAACTATGAGACACAAAGAAGTACAAATAATAGGATAGGCTAATAAATGGCATAATTGTAATTAACTAGACTTGCATCGCTATATAAATTACATGGTGCGTCCTATTGCTTGGTGGTATGTCTTATTACATATATATCACATTAAATTCACAATTGAGTTTATACTCAATGTGTCAGTGTTTTGATTCGCAGGTTGTAGATAATAGAGTTGTCTAGCCTCAGTATCTGCATTGTAGTTGACAAGCCTTTAAGGGTATATTCCCTATATATTTTTATACGTATAATGGTAAGGCACTCATGTATAGACAGTTTGGGCTTAGGATGTTAAAATGACTAAATATGTGTTTTGAGATACTATGGTATGTAAATTATAAACTTGAACTATTAAATGAATGCATATATACATGTGTGTGTGTGTGTGTTTGTGTATGTGTGTATATCTATCTACATGCTTTGAATGATGTGAGTTTTAGACCCTGTAGCCTCGTGCCTACTAAAGTCACTATTCACTAGATCTGAACATGAAATGATTTATTAGTTCTACTAAAAGTTTTAATTGTTCCATTTTCATCATTTTTTAGCCTATCAAAGTTTTATGACATATAATCCTCCTTCAATTACCCTATGGGACCCAATTGCTTAAAAAGCACTGTTCGCCCTGCATTACATTTTTCATAGAACCAGGGCTTACGAGCATTAACTAATAAGCCATTGGCATATTCACCCTTACTATTAAAAGGTGATTTATTAATCTTGCCTAATAAAAAAGGCTCACATGTTTCATATGACTCATAATCAAATGAACCTAAGTTGGTAGCCTTATGTGACATAGACATACGTGTCTTATTTAAGTGACTAAGTTGACAATGCCATAAATATAGTGGTTTCAAGTTATCTCATTTAAGTTTGTTGGTAATTACATTATGTACTTTTTTAGCTTGATCAAAAAAATAAATTCCACTAATATTTTTTTACCAAAAAAATAGAAAATATCATTCTAATAAATAAAACATCCTTTTTTTTTCTTATTAATAGGAATATAAAAATCTTATTTAGGAAGACATGATAAAGAAATAATATTCTTGTGCAAACAAGAAATATAATAATAATTATTAAGTTCTAATACTAATCCTAATGGTAAAGTAATATGTTCAAACAATTAATGCAACAATCCTCACTACATTGGTTACATATAATTCTACCTTACCTTTATGCACCTTCTTATTGCTCCTTAAACCTTACAAATCAGAGCACAAATGATAAGCATAATTGGTTACCAATATTTATATATAGTTATCAAAAGCCATACTAGTGTTAATTTTGATAACACTATTACCAAAAGTAGATACACTAGCATGCTTCTTCTTCATTTGAGTCTCTTGACATGTCTCACAATGTCCTTTTAGTCTTTTATGTCTAGTGCCTTTGCCTTTCTTTTTTTTTTTTTTTATTTTGGGCTTCAATAAACCATTTTATTATAAAAGAAGTAGAAGGTCAATTTGTGTGACCAAGTTTTTTGTTCTTAATAGTCTTGAGCAGGTTTACCATCTTTAATAATGTGATTGTATCTATCACAAAACCTTGCAAAGAAAACCTTTCATTATAGCCCAACATCCTCAATCCATGCTATGAGATCGAAATGTCCTTTACTATCTTCGAATGGAATAGCAACTTAGATATCTTATTTTTTCCATTCGAGGTGTTCATTGAAAAATTCCTTAATATGTCAAATCATAATATGAGCAACCACATACTGATGTTTTTTTTCTAAAGTTAGGAGCTATAAAGGAAAATATGATGCCATTTATATCTCTAAGTACTTTAAAAAAAACTTTATACTCACAATAGGAATATCATCAAATCGAAGAGGTGGAATATATGTGTCAAACATGTTGGCAATCCAAAAACCTTTAAGAACTTTTCTCATGTTTATATCAAGTTACATATTATATTTTGTGCACCTTTATGTGAAGATTTAGAGTGGTATGTTAAATATGTGTCATATAGATGTATGTATGCAATTTTATGGCCTTTTAAAATTGTGCAACACTTTTACTATTTTATTATGAACCGGAGCACTTAATCATGGAAATGAGAAAGCCCATTAGAAGCTTTCCTAGAGGTTATATTCTACCTACTTTTGAATTTGACCTTGAGTATGCTCAATAAGCCATTTTGAATTTTGGTGGTAAGTTTTCAAAAGCAATTGCATCTAATACAACTGTTGTATCATTGGGTCACTAATAAATGGTCCATGTACATCATATACATTTTTCTCCAATCTTTCCTTCAATAACCATTTGCCTTAAGTATGCTCAATAAAATAATTTTACCAGTAAGATAGACCCATTAGTGTAGTTTAAACATATTTGATGTAGCATGAGCTTAAGTATGCTTAACAACCAATAATAAAAAGAACTTTGGTTCCCACTAAATTAGTAGAAAGCTTGCAAGTCTTATGTTATTTTAAATGATTTCTTCTATTTAAGTCTTATCATTAATGGTTAGCATGCTTCAGCATGCATATGCATATTATTAATCCAATTGATTATGTATTGCATTTTAATCCAATTAAAATAAATGATCTAGTTATGGAATTTTTATTATATTAATTTTCTTGAGCCAAAGGAAACCAATTTAAACCAAACCAAGGTAGTATACATAAATTGCAACCAAAAGGAAATAAAAATAACAACAATAATAATGATACTCTTATAACCACATGTTATTACAACCCTTTATTTTTTGGTCCTTCCTTTGGCTCATTCTTCTCTTTTTGCTTTGCATCTTCTTCCTAATATATAGCTATGTAATTTAATTATATGAATTTCTTTAGAATAAAAAACCTCTTTATAGTTGAAAGGAGTTCAATGAGAAGAGAAATTGTGACACCTTTCACTTGATTTGATCATTGAATTCGAATGGGAAGTAACACACAATATGATATTCGAACTATCTTTATATGAAAACCTACATAAATTTAAAACTTTTGAAAACTTGTTAACATGTAATTTTTTTTGAAACTTAATTTAACAAAAATTCTTTTTTGTTAAGCTAAAAACATTAGAGAAATCATTGTGTCAAAAATCTAGTAGCATAATGGTTATACCAGGATATTATTCCCACTATGAATAATAAACCTATAGTAAAAAAACTTATATGTAGCAAACATCAAATTTCAACTCATTTTAATCCTTCTAATCATTCAAATCATTTATATCCAGCATCAATACAATCTCAAAATCTTAAGCATAAAAATAGCATCATATATGTGTATATACACACGCACACATTACAAAATAACTTAGTTTAAAGAAAGTTACAAAACATTTTAAAATATATTTAGGTCTTCCATAATATTACATATGCATTAGTGAACTTAACAATGCGATACACATAATGATAAAAAAAATTATACCTAAATAAAGCTTTTATCTTAATCAACATTGCTAAGTGAGGCTTTAGCTTTAACATGTTCTTTTTCTTATGCATGACAAAAAAAAACAATGCTCTATGCTTGGAGTTTAGTGCTGTATACAATAACATATGCTAAACTCACATGCATAATGCATTGACAACATTATTAGAATACATGCATTGCATCATAACAGTAATATGACAATTTTGACATTTAAAGGTATACGATATCAAGTATCGTCATATCATACAACTCATTACAATGTTGTTCAATACATTCTTAATGATTTCATGTGCTACATGGTTAATATAGCCACATAAGAACATAAGCACATAAACATTATTATCAATATTATGGAATCTTTACATAAATTGATTGCATAATATTTATCCTCATGTATGTATGTAATTACAATAATTCTAATTATTAAATAACTTAATCCACTTAGTTACTTTACCCATAATCCATAGACAATATCTTGAAACTAGATAATAGGATACCGAGGCACATAAGCCCTATTTAAACTATAAAGGTCTCATTTCACTAGAAGTTCTTATAAATCTAGACTCGTAAGTCTCATAAATCTAAACTCGTAAGTCTCATTGGACTTGAAAGCCATAAATACGAGCCCAAAGGTCTTATTCAACTAGAAGGTTATACAAATCCAAATTTGTAAGTCTCATCAAGGTATAAAAGTACCTTAGCAATTGCTATAACCCCTAGTTAACTGGTTAACTTATCCAATATAGGTTTTTTAACTCTTATAGACTAATTACCATATTTATTAGTGTTTCACATATTTAATATGGCTTATGTTCATTTAACAAAATTTGGCCAACATATGACCATAAAGAAACTATTAAGGTTTTCTTGATTAGCCATGATTTATAGTTCATTTTCATGCATTTCAAACACATTACCCAAACCATTATTATCATACATTGCAATGCCTATGCATCGAGGCTCCATGAACAATGCCATTAGGTCCAGAAAGTATGCCTGGGGTGCTAGGTCACTTACATGAGAATTGATGTAGTGGCACTAGTTATGAAACTTCAAGGGCTATAAATTGATGAAAAGGCAAAATTTAAAAATTTAGCAGAACCAATAATTCATTTCGATTTTAAACTATTAATCTATAGGGCTAAATTGTGTCGAGCTAAGAATGACATAGGATGTGCCCGGACGGACCCAAAATATAGTACCTTAAAGCTTAAAAATTCCATTGAGTCCATTGGTGAAAGAATTTTTAAATTTTGAGGTCATTTGCAAATTCTCTTAATTTTCAAGTTTGGCACATAAATCAAGGTAATTTGAAAATTATGCTATAAATTAAATTTGGCCATGAAATTTTATGAGCATGTAGAAGGGATTAAACGAAGAATTTTAAAAAAACGGTGTAATTTTTTGAATTTTCTACTGAAATAGAATTGTTTTGGGATGGTTCGAGAGGTTATAGGATCCACTCATGCTAAGCCAACTAGCTTAAGGCTATTAAACTTGTCAACACCTTATGCCATGTGGTAAAATCTAATAACTTTTCTTCATTTTCTTCTTTTCTTACTGGAATCGATGCCACACCTAGGGGAATTCTCCATTTTCATACTCTTCTCTAAGCTTTCTCATTCAACAATTTTCACCTAAATTCATCTTCATATGTTAGGGAATTAAGGGAAAAAGAATTAATGGAAAAGGAATTCTCAAGAATTAATTAAAATTCATCAAAGGAAGCAAGGTCATAAGGCATTCCAACAAAGGTAGCAAGCTTTCGAGGTGAGTTCTTCATGGTTTTTATCGATTTTTCTAAGGGATTTTGAATGGAAATGGCTACCTATAAGCCTTTGGAATCCTAATGAAATGTGTGTATGGTTTTTAAGGGAATTGGAGAGGAGAAATGGCTTGAAAAGAGGGCTAATTTTTGTGGGGACTAGGCTAGAATTTCATGGTTTAAGGGCTTGAAGTTGATGAAAGTTCATCTCTTGTAAGCTAAGGTAAGTGAATTCAATCATTCAATTCATGCCATGTGAATTTTGATAAGTTGTACATGGAAATTAGATATGGAAATATAGAGTAGATTGATTATAATGTATAATCAAATAAAGGGATGCTTATATATAGTTTAATTACATGATGAATGAATGCCTTGGATGTTTATTTAATGAAAGAGAACC
>CANXYI010835860.1:0-10412 GCA_948208565.1 Hura crepitans | reverse complement strand
ACACTAGGTTGATACAGAGACTGAGGTCCAAAATATAGGCCACTGTATAGTATTTATTTCCCTTTGATCTAGTGTTTGTAAGTGTCATCTAACTAGTTAGGCCTATGTATTAAAATAAAAGATGACTGTTAATATTAATGAGATAATAAATAAAAGCACAGAAATGGCATAAGACTAATAAATTAAATAATGAGATAGAATATGACACGGATTAATAGAGTAATGTGATCGGGTAATAAAATAATATTATTGTCATAACATGGACTTCATGTGGTGCATAATGCATTCATGACATATATGATTTGAATGTATGCTTGTATTGAAATATTTTTATTATATCAAATTCACCATAGAGCTTTATACTCAACATATTGGAGTTCTGGTGTGCAGGTAGTAGAGAAGTAGCTATATAACCTCTATAGCTTTTGTAGTGTAGTAGTGTTAGCAAGATAAGGGTATATTTTTGTATTTTTAGGGGTTCATTAGTGAGCACTCATGTAAATACTGTGTGTTTTGGGCTAAGCTAGTTTAGAGGTTATGAATGTCTGTAAATGTTAAGCTTAAAGTTGTGGATTGTATAAAGGCCTTTTATCTGAATAATTTATTTTTTGAGTTCTAATGATTGTGGGCTTGAGTCCTTGTGTGATGATTGTGATACTTATGATGATGATATTGGAGGACTAAAAGGGTCTAAAGTGTGCTAGGTGTGTCTAAATGATATTAGAAGTGTGTTTTCACAAGTTTAAATTTTAGAATTGTCTTCTGGGTGGCCGTTGTGTTGCCCGATTTTCTATAAAGTTAATTAATGACCGTTAAAAGGATTTTTAGATTTGTTATACCCGAGATAATAATGCTTAAAGGTTAGACTTAAGACTTAGGCAAAATTTGTCCATTAAATAAATAGGTCAATAAGTGTTAAAGAATATGAGCTAGAGAAATTTCAGGATAGGTAACCAAGTGGGAAGTTGTACCTCCTATCGGGTTTCCTTGGGAATCAGGTAGGGGTGTTACAAACTTAGTCTAGAAAGCTTGATTGGTCAACTAGGGTGATTAAAAACTGCTAGGGCACATCAGTGCTTACTTAGGCCTCTGAGCCACTATATTTGCTTTCACACTATTAATTTATTTTAGACCTTTAGGTTACTATAAGAGCTTTATAGCCTTTGCTAAACCTTCACATCACTTTCAGACCTTTTTGTCATTTCTAGACCTTTAAGTCACTACTAAACCATAGTGGTCTTTAATTCCCATTTTTTTTATTGTGATGTTGTCTTTTAATTATAGGCAAGGAAATGGGAATTATGTTTCAAAATGATTATAGAAAGTTACTAAGACAAATTGTTTAGACATAATGAACTCATATGATGTTTAATACATACTTCGGATGATTTTCAATGGTATACATATGTGTGTGCATGTGTGTATTAGATATGATATTGAGATTGAATAAATATGTCAATGAATGTTGTGGATATGATGAAGTATGAGAATGTATGAGACATAAAAGTGTCATTCCTATGCAAGTTACTATTCAAAGTTGGAATTGTGTTATCGGTACATCTATTATGCTATTAGATTTTTTGATGTAATGATCCTTGGATAGTTTGAACCTATTAAGTGGTTTTTAAGAGTGTCTTTGTAATGTCTTATGATAATCATGTTTGGATAAGGTTTTAAGTGATAAAGGAAATATTTTTTTTATGTAAATAAGATATTATAAGGATAAATTTCGCTTGTGTGTTGTCTCTTACTTATATCCATGTTAGGTGTCACATTTGGTGGCATCAGAGCCCTTGTTTAGGTGTTCTAAAGAATAAGGAATTGTATAAAGATTATATGAGAGCCAAAAGTATAACGTGACATATAATATAAGAGTATGACAATAAGTCTTGATAGGTTATTTGTTGTAATTTGATAGAACTTGGATAAAGCAATTTCTTATAAGCTCAAAAAGAAGTAAAAGAAGATGACAACTTATTTTGACAAGGTTAGATTATGGTTATAAGGAATAGTTGATTAGTATATATAAGAGGATATCAAATTAGGTATACAGTATTAATAGAGCATTACATGTATAAGCGAAGATACTTTGATAAGAAAGAATTAAAAGGTATATGTGAATGCATTCTTAAGGAATAAAAGTATATCATTACTAAACTCATAGTTAATAAGGAGTTTAAGGATATGAGAATTTATGCTCCTAGTGTACCTGTCAATTTTCCCCAATTTACATGGGTGCTAGGTTGTGCATTACATCATTTAAGCATCATTATCAAAACATACATGATCATGTTATGTTATTATCATTATTTATGTCACTATATATGTATAACCCTTAGAATTCTCTACCTATAGGGCTTTTGCTTTGATTCAATAGGAGATTTGACAAGGTACACTTATATAAATCAAGGATATAAGAAGAGATTGAGATAATTAAGGTGAAAGATTGTGGTTGTTAAAGACAAAGCAAAGTAAAGAGAATCAATAAAATCAGAAAAAATAGAGCTAGTTATATAGTGATATTTATGATAAAGAGTTGTTAAAATGATCATATAAGTAGAAGATTGGTTGCCAAGGATTAGTGGATTAGAAAGGTGCAATACAAGCATGATGGTCTTATCGTGTCAGCTAAAACAAGATAAGTAGTAATGGATATACCATTTATAAAGGGTACCAATAAAGATTTTGAGTGGTTGATGTATATAGATTATAGACTTCTATAATATGCTATAACAAGAAATAACGAGGATATAAAAGGTAAATTTGGTAAATGATGAGGAGTAATAAACTTAAGCAGTAGGATGATATGAATAGAAGAAGGATTATTTTATGACAAGTAAAGCTTTAAGAGGATTTACAAAGAAATATGAAAATATATTGAAGGGCGAATATGTATGTTGTGGCATAATGTATAATTGGATCATGAGAATTTCACTAATGAAATTCATTTAAGAGGAGAAAAATGTAATGCGTAAAAATCTCAAGGTCATGAATAGTGATGCTTAGGACTTGAATAGTGCTTTTTTAATTGGTAATTAGAATATGTTAGAAACAAGTTATAAGTACAATTTGGCATGAATGTAAGAACATTCAAATGTTTAGCAATAGATATCAAGTACGCTTATGAATAATACCATCCAAGGAGTGAATAGTGATTCCTAATACCTTAGTTACACTTATGTTGTAGGATGAAAGCATTAATCTAGAAATAGTTTTGGGTAAAGCTCATAATGAAAAAAAAAAGTCCTTAAGATGGTTAATAATAGAACTAAAGTTTTTATAGTGGTGTATTGTGAATAGGAACACATCAAGGTAAACCTTAAATTGTGTTTTTACTCAAATAGACCCAGGAATGCCACATACTAAGGTTCAATATTCTAAGGAGTATGATGAGATTGAAGTTAGAATTTTTGAACATCAAGAAATTTTTATAAAAATCAAGCAAAGTTTAAAAGTATTGGTTTTACACAATTTTTATGGTTTTTTTAGCACAGCTTGTTTAAGTCTTTTGGGTTTTGAAATGAATTTATGGGATCCTAAGGGATACTAATTAAGACTAAAAATTGAAGGAATAAATTTTAAGTGAATAAAAACTTGAATGGGTTTTTAAGGCTATTGGATGTTCAAGTGATCCAAACATGGTCATTGATTTTTTGTTTTATTAAATGACGGTTAAATTGTTGTTATTTTTTATCACTAGTGAATAGTTCCATCTTTTTCACACCTTTTTAAAGCTGATAATAACCTAAAGGTTCCTCTCCTCTAGTTTTCTTCTTCTTCCTTCATTTCCATCGCTAAATACAACATCTAAACTTTATAAAGAATGCTTTTACACATTCATATATGTTTTATTTTTAGAGAAGAGTGCTATTTTTGAAGTATTTTATAGAAGATTGTTTTTGATGAATAGTAAAACCCTTTCAAGTAGTGGTTATATTAGGGCTTTTCTATTTTTCTAGGATGTATGATAGCCATAGTAAGAGTTCTATCAAATTAATTTGATCATTGAAAGCATGTTGTAATTTTTTTGAAATTTTGAATTGTGATTGAGGTCATGTTCAAAGAGAAAGAAAGAGGAACAAGAGGAAAGAGATAAAAAAAAGCCTAAAGAGATTTAATAGTTGTCTTTAACACCCTTTGGTATGTGTATCCACTAATCAATAGCTTAAAAGTGTGTTTATAAACATTAAAGTGTGCATGTGTAAGTCAAAATAAATTAAATTTATGTGAAATAATGGTGCTTAGCATTTGTTGGTAATCATTATTGTAGGGTATGCTAAATAGCTTCTTTTAAGTATGTTAATATGAAGAAACGTAGAATTTGATTAGTAATGACCTAGCATGGCCGAAATTCCATAATGGAAAAATGGTGGTTTTAGATTGTAAAATGTGTATATTTGTGATTGTTAGGATTTAATATGGATTAATTTTTAGTTGGAATTAATGAGAATGTAAAATGGTAAGCTTCGTTAAATCTTATCGCAAGTTAAAAAATAGAATGGTATATGGCAACTTGTAGAATGCATGTAAATATCATATATGAAAAATGATTATATATGACAATTATGTAGTGAACAAGAAATAAGTATGTATAAGTGATGAACATGGAAAGTGCATTTATAATCTTGTATGATATCACATATATGCATGTTGTAAAATGTTATGATACATGGAAGTGATGAGCAATATTAAGAGGTTTATTAGTTATAAATCAATATACGTATATAATGATGTGTGACATAATGTTTGCAAATAATGATATAATGCTTTAACTAAACCTAAAGGGATAATTGAATGATATATGATATGAAACAAACCATGTAGTGATGTATGGAATGAACATTAGATTTATGCATGACCTCATGTAAATATAAAAGTAAGAATAAGATATTGATGTGTATGTCTATGCTTAAGTAATGGAATGATAAGTATATAAGGTGTAACTATAGTGTATAGAGATATGTTTATGTGTATACAAAGATGAAAGGGTAACATAATGTAAGATAAGGAACATTATGTTATTTAAAGTTTGGAATCAAAAAATATAGAAATCATGTGATGTTAATCTATGTTCGTCAACCATGCTAAGGTATGTAATGTAGTCTTACAATTATTATGGATCAAAGTGAAACCATTGATGGAATTTGATGAAGTGAAAATGTGTCTTAATGAGATGCTTATATTCTAATGGCCTAATTAGGTGGAACCATGGGTATAATTGATGTTATTATGAGAAGATTGTATATGCCTTGTCCTTGGACATCAAAGAGGTATCAAATAATGTGGCAAATATGGGCATAATGTATAATGGCCTTGTTTTGCTTGTCTAGGCTAAATAGCTAATGCTATTATCTTAGATGCTAAATACAATCTTGAGAAAGAAGGACATGTAATACTCATGATAAAAGTATGTAAGGTTATGATGTATGTACGATAATAATATGCTTAGGATGGATAAAAAATGACAAGTAAATGAATTTTATGACTAAAAGATTATAGTTATGCCATCTGGTCATTTGTTAGCCAAATGACATGTAAAACATATGTAAGACATATTAATTACATAAAAAATAAATTAATTATAGTGATGGCCTATATGAGTTAGGAAATATAGTTTAGATAGGTTAACCAATCAATGAGGTAGACTAACATCTAGTAGGGCACTTTGGTGCATATCTTAGGCCTTTGAACCATTATATTTGCCTTTAACTATTAATCGATTCCATTCTTTCGGCTCATTACCGAACCTTTATTGTCATCGTTAGACTTTCAGGTCACTGCCAGACCTTAATGGTCACTGATTCTTGTAACCTAGTATCATCATGTTGTCTTTTAATTATAGGAAAAGAAAAGGGAATTATGTTTCAAAATTGATTATGATGAGTTACTAAAAAAATATTTACACATAATAAACTTGTATCTGGGTTAATGTATACACCCCATGATTGTTAATTACATGGTACACACACATACACACGCATGCATGCATGTACACACACACACACACACATATATATCTATGCGTGTGTATGTGTGTGTGTGTGCGCACCACTTCTATTCAATATTATCATAATGACATAATGTGAACTTAAAATGATCTTAGATTGTATCATAAGTTATGTGTGTATATGTTAAGATTTACAAAAATACATTTAAATGAAAGTATTGATAACATATATGCTTGCCTTTGTGATATAAAGCAAAAAATGTCAAAACAAAGTAGATTTATGTAATGGTAAAGGTATATTTCTAACAATTATGATTCATATGTTACATATGTAAGATCTCTTTGAATGCTAGTATACAAACATAAGATGGGTATGTAATGATATAGAAACTTATAGATGTAATGTGTCTGTGTGTGTATTTATTAAGAGATACAACATACATGTAAGATGCTTTTACATCTTTAAATTTATAATATTTAAGTCACAAAACTGTAAATAATATTTATTCTTATGTATATGATATAACAAGCAAACAAGTAACAAATTATTAGAGTTTTTCTATGATGGTTTGATAAATTATGCATGATAGGTGGCAATGTATATTTAAATAATGGTATGGCCATACCTAGGAATTAATTAGTAACTAAATAGGTAATTATACATGTTGAAAAAGAGTAATTAAAGTGCAAATGAGCTCATGAATAATAAATGTTACATATGTAAGAACATGTTATGATATGCTTGTCTCAAAATCAATTTGATTAAAACATGCCAGTTGTATGATAACATATGCTTTGCATGTGTTAAGCTATTATTGAATATACCACTAAGTTACAAAGCCTAATGCATCACTTGCATTATGATATCAAGATATTATAGACATGTGTTTGATGATAATTCTCGTTGTAAAATATCATTGTTTTTAAAGGAAACTACTAATTATATAGTTTATCTATAGTCTTTATAAGATTATATGCAAAAGTTTAGGTAGACTTTCATATTGTTTGGTAAAAGGGCTATGGGCTTGAGATATTTGCATTAAGTGTTGTATCTAAAGACTTCTTAAATGGGTCGGATATGTATTTTACATTTATATGTTTTTGATTTGGATTCTTGATATGGATGAAATATGTGACATTAAGATTGAATGAATATGTGAATAGATGTTATGGATATGATAAAGTATGGGAATGTATGAGCCATAGAAATGCCTTTCTTATGAAGGTTACTCTCCATATTGGGAATTGTGTTATTGGTAGAGCCATTATACTACTGCATTCTTAACATATTGATTGTTGGATAGTTTAACTTATTAAGTGATTCTTTTGAAGAGTGTTTTTATAAGGTTTTATGATAATCAGTTTGGATAAGGTTTTATGTAATAAAGGAAAATGTTTTAAAGTAAACTAGATATTAAAAGGATGGATTTTAGTTGTTTGCCATCTCTCACTAGGATTCATGAACGAGTTAAGAGTGGGGTGTCATAATTACTTCTTTTTTGTAAATTCATTTTAAAGAAGTTACATATTGTAGGAATAGGTTAGTTTTAATTACATGTATGATTTGCATTTAAATATTTGGATTTTTATTCCTTTTTATGATTTTTATTAAATCTTACTAATCTTGTTTTGTTTAGATGTTGTAAGGTACTATTTATTGGTAAAAGGATAATAAGTATCATATTTTTTATGCTCTTTAATTCTTTGTCTATTTGTTTTGATTCTGATATAAACATTATGTTAGAACATAATGAAATTAATTTGTCCCTGTATTTCAATTTCTATCCCAAACTAATTTAAGTATAAACTTATGCTCGTGGGGTATTTTCTTTTGCTTCCACTACTGATATAAGTTTCTTTTACTTAGATGTAACTTGTAATGCTTTCTTTGAACTTAAGCTCTAGATAAACTAAGTCATTTACAAAGTATTGGCACTTAAGGTTTTAGAAATTGTTTTATATTCTTAAGTGAAAATCCTATGCCCCCTTGCAATTTTTTTTATTAGAAATGGAATTTAAAGAGTGTTTGCTTTCTCAATTTTTTAGAAATTGAATACAAGTCATCTATTTGAATATATTTTTTTAAGTTACAATATTGTATACTATTGTTACTAAATGCCTTCATGTTTTAATTTGAGATTTTTTTTGTTCTAAATTCTTATTCATATTCAAAATAGTTTATGGATTGATTTTTATATTCTATTGACTTTGGTGTTTGATGATAATTTGTTATTCTTGCTTTTATTTTACTAAAAAATGATGAATCTATTCATCAAAAGAAACTTTGAAATAATAAGCTTTTTGTTTTTTGTATTAGCTTTAATTATGCTCATACTTTTTTTACTAGTTATTAATTGCTTATTTATTTTTATTTATGTTAGGGAAACTTCTCATATTAGTCTTTCCTCTGCTACTTTAAAGGGTTGCAATTCAAATTGTCTGAGTGGGATTCAATAAACTTAAAGTTAAGTATCTTTTTTGATTTATCCCTTTATCTATCTCCATAGCATTTGTATTCTTGACATGTTTTGAGGCTATTGCTTGCTAGTAGAAATCTTTCATGGATTTGCTTGTGTGTGCTATGCTTTTAAAAAACTATGCTATTTTTGTTATTAGTTATCATCTATATGGTGCTTTTGATTCTAGCCTTGTACTTGTTGATTTTTATCCTAATATTAACTTTAGCTTATTGGTTCCTAATTATTGATTAATTAATACGTATTTCTATTATGAACTTTATTCCTTGTGTATAAATCTTGTAATTAATTTCAATGATTAACTTTAGCTTATTATTGGTCATACAAATACATCCTAAATATGTCATCTACACTTTTCTTTTCTACATGAAAAGTAAATGATAGGGTTAAGTATCTTTCATTTGGAAAGTTGTGCCTAACTTCAAACAATTAAACTATCTAATGCTAATACACAATTATTTTATCTTAGTTTTTGAGCATGACTTTATTTCTACATTTTGGATGACTTACTTTTTATTTTTTTTGGTGACCATGATATCAAAATGAAAAGGACTACTTTATTAAGGTATGAATTTTTTTACACTTAGTTTTCTATGTCACCTTTTTCAACTACATTGTTTTTTTCTTGTTTGCTATGCCAATGTCATATGAGCATAATTTTTTAATTTTATTGTTTTAATTTATCTTAGTCTAAGATTTTAATATAAAAATGACAAAAGTAAATGATTAGATATCAATATATATATAACCCTTGATTAAAGTATAATGATTGTTACATGATTAGTGAGTTGATTATTGAAGGGTTTGATCATTTGTTGCAATCCATAGAGCACATCTAGTAGTGCTACTATGATTCCCTTATTTTTTCTTTCCCATCTTAAAATGCTTTACCAATTTTCAATTGCTTCCCTACCCATGGTTAATGCATCTATGACCTTTTGCTTGATGTAAAGCACTAAAATCCTTAATGTTTGAATAATATCTTTTAGGTTATGAATAATGTTCTCGAGGGTATGCTACGTATGAATAGTGAAGTTTTAAGTTATGGAAAGTATGAGTTCTTGTCAATTTGCCATTAAATAGATATGTGAAATGTGATAAAAAAGATCAAAAAATAAACTTCAAATAATTAATAAGTTAGTAAGACGAAAGATGAGCAACGCACAAATTGGTGGGCTATGATTGATAATTACATTTATTATTAATTAAGTGGGATAAACTTTAAGTAATTGATATTTAAGAGGATCTTGAGATAAGCAATACTTGGCAAAATCCTAACCATCTACCTTAGAGTATATAAAGTCTTAAATGGAGAGAAAGAGTGAATAATGATTCTTTTTCCACATTTCTCCCATGGCAGCCCTAAACACCTCCTAAATCCACCATTTTTCTTCACAAGTTTACAAGATTTAAACCTCAATAATGCTACCAAAGGGATCAAACTTTCAAGAATAAGCAAATGATTCAAGAATTACAGAATAGGGATTACAAAAATTAAGAGTTAAAGAAGATAGAGCAAGTTTGAGTTGGGGAATCAAAAATTGCATGGAAAATTTTAAAAGAAATAGAAAAAAAAGAGGAGTTCATTACATTTTTTCAAGGTTATTTTCTTAGTGAATTCATGAAGAATTGAGTGCTTATGTGAATGGAAATGGACCTAAATATGCCATAAATCATGTCTAAAAATGTGTAAAAGATATATGAGAAGATGGTGTTAAAATAGGTTGATCTTAAAGATGTACGAATGAAAATTGTGATACTTTTATGCATTTATTAGCGTCACAACTTTGACCCCTAAGGGCATACGGATATAGCCCCTTAAAAGTTTTGAAATAATAAATTTGGAATGCTGATTTGCATATGGCCTTGACCTAACTAGAAATTTCTAACATATGGGGATTTTTCACCAAATGTAAACCTCTTTCAAAGCTAATGAATAATGTTATTTTTACATATAATATATAAAGAATTATATACATTAAATCTTG
>CANXYI010835847.1:0-15446 GCA_948208565.1 Hura crepitans | reverse complement strand
GCATATAAGATAGTTTAATTCTCATCTTTTTATAAATTGTAATCCATCTATTACAACTCTTAGTTATGCTTAATTTTTCACTAGTTTATCATACCTTAACTCACTCATAACACATGATGTTTCATTATTAGTTACTGTTTCATTATCACTTAATTATCATTCATAGTAACCTTCTTCCATTCTAACTATCCTTACTATATTGAATTTACATGTCTTGAATAGCTTTGCCAACTATTCTTTACTATTCACCGATCTATCTCAGTTCCTTAGCTCTATTCATTATGTATATAGGTATAATTTACTACCTCTTTTAGGTGGATTAGCTAACTCTCTCTATACTCATTCTTTTATACATATCCTCCTATTAACTCACCATTTCTTCAGTCCTTTACTTTCTTTAAGAGTCTTACTAAAATTACATAGATTTATCCCATCTCTTTTTAGATAGGTTATCTTTTGTTCTTAAGATGCTATTCATAGTTTATTTCCATCATAACAATTTAACATATAGTTCTTTCAATGTCTTTTTAGTCTGTTCAAGTTCTTTACTTAATTTGTTCGTACCCTTACAGTTCAGGAAGAGCTCTTATCCACTAGATAATGAGAATCATAATGTAAAGTGGTCCTTATTTTGGACCTCGGCTACTGCACCAACCCAGTCTAAGAATCGAATAAAAGACAAAGCTATACAGTGGCCCACATTATGGACCTTGGTGTCTATACACACCCTTCACCTGATATCAGGGATTAGTTCCTAGGAACCTCCCAATATCAGAAAGGGGATAATAGGGATTAGCCTCACGGGACCTCCCAATATCCTAATAAAATCAACACCAGCAATGTGTCAGGTGGATAGCAGGGATAAACCCCATGGGACCTCTCAATATCCACAAATGGGTAGTAGGGATTAGTCCATGGACCTCCCAATACCTATGAGTGGGTAGTAGGGATCAGCTATAGGCCTCCCAATACCCAGAGCATGTAGGCTCAAATCAATGCTTAGCGGTTGCACCCGCCATACACAGGCTAAAATCCAATCAAACTTAGCCTCTAGTAATTGCTAATCCCTAGTTGACTAGTCAACCTATCCAGTGTATACATAACCATAAATCCCAAGATTCCTCTTCCATTATCTTCCAGAACCCTTATATCCAAAGTTTGTAATAATTGTTTAAATATAGATCTTTGACTAATCAACTTATTTTATTTATCAATCAGATGTCATTTAATATCTTTCTAGTCTCATTAATTTACCATATCCTCAATTCAAGTTTCTTTCTTTTCATTATTGTCATTTGATTGTCTTTTATCTTTTTTTTTTTATGCACATGGCTCTAGTTTCTCTTTTCTGCTAACTTATATTCATTCTCCCTCACTTCTATGTCTCCCAAAATATTATACTTTAAGGCTTTTATATTACTTTTTCCTTTTAATATATAACAATAATTTAGCTCCTAAATTTAATAATTTATTCTCATTGTTACTATTTTTATAATGGAATTTATTCTCTGCACTGTCTATTGAGTTGCCTAATTTAACTTTATGAAATCCTTCATAAGGATTCCACCATACACATGCCTTTTGATCTCTATTAATTACAATCTGTTCTTATAATCCACAGTACACTAGTTGCTCATGTATTAGCTCCCTTAAATTCTGACCAAACATTATTTATACTTTAATAATTTCTTCCATGGTCTTATAATTTATTCTTTCAGTTTTTCATTAATTGAAAAGCTCTCTAACCAGTTTTGGTTTTACCAAATATTTATTATAAATATTTCCAAGCTAATGAGATGCCAATTTTATTTTATTTCCCTAGGTCATATTTCCCAGTCAGTTACTCGTAATTTCCTAAATAATTATAGGTCATTTCTACGTAAGAGTTACTATTCATTTTGTAAATTCTTCCCACCAACCACTTGATCTATTTCAATTTCCTTTCTCTTAAATCCCTTATATCCCAAAATACTTTATGTTATCCAACATTTTATTTATCTTAACACATAAGTGCATTATTTCAATCCTAAATCTTACCATATCTCTTAATTAAATTCTTATCCTTTCATCCACTATTTTCCACTCTACCTAGTACATTACATGTTCCTACACATTCATCCTTCAGAAATTATTCACACATCATTCTTTATTAATTCTTCTCACATAACCATATTAGTCATTCCATGCTACTTACATGCCATACATCATAATGCCATCCCTAGTGCACATGTCACCATACCATACACACATATTCCTAACATGGAATACATGACATATAGCTAGCCATGCATGTAACACATGTATACACATCCATTCCACATCCAATACACATCCCTGACATCTTATCTCCTTAAATTACGCCTCCTAACATACAATTCATATACACACACACATGAACACACTTACAACATCAACTTCCATACATGTACCCAAACCTAAATGTCATGTTTTCCTTAACATACATGATAGGTTTTAGTTAAATTCACTTATAGTAGGCTCCCAGACATGTTGAATCTACTCCAGAACCCTTGAATCCATCTTCCTCCACCTTGAACCACCATATCCAAAACTTCCATAATGGTTCTAACTTTTGAAAATTTCTACAAAATTATACACAACACCAAACTAAAATCACTTTTCATGGATAACTTCTACACCTTAAATACTCCCTAAGAAAAATAAGAAACCATGAAAAGGAACACTTACACATCAAAAGGGCATTATTCATCAAGTGCTCCAAACTCAATTTCTGGACATCTTTTTCCCATTTTGTCACTTGGAATAGCTTCAGGGAGTCTTGGAGGTTTGAGACTATATAAATTTAATGGGTTTTTGGAATGGGAGGGGAGAGAGAAAAGAATAAAAAATGGAAAAGCTTTTATGGAGAAATGGCATCGGCCATTTGTGGCAGGGAGGAGATGGTGACCCTTTTTCCATCCTATCCATACACGCACATGTCCCCTTAAGTGTATAAGCAAGGTGGATGGCCATGATCATGCCATGTGTCAATTAGATGACCTAAATTAATCCTATTTTGTTTTTAATTTTGAAAATTCAAAATAATTTCCATAGATTTCTAAAAATCATAATTCCAATCCCAAAAATTCTTGATTAAATTCATTAAGGGTCTCTCAAAATTTCAACCTAAAACTCCTTCAGGAGCTAAGGTTATTGTTCGCCTCATGCCATTTTAATCTTCAAAAATTCATAAAATATTCTCTAGACCTAAAAAAATATTCATTTTAGTTTTAAAAATCCTTACTTAGTGTCACCAAGGCCCATATAAAATTTCAAGTCAAAATTCAACAGGAACTTTTTGATACTATTCCCCTTCTAGAGTAAAATACTCAAAAAAAATTAAACAATCTCAGAAAATTAAAATTTCTTCTCCATCAAACTCATTGGAATTTTTGAGGTTCAGGGTATGATATTTTCAGGTCTGTCTAGGCACTTCTTGAGCTAACCTAGCACAACCTCATTTTATCTTCGTCTACACTAGTTCTTGACCCGAAATGATTTATTGGTTTTGCTAAATTTTTAAATTCATTCGTTTTACCCACTTTCAGGCCCCTCAAAAGTTTTATGACTAATATGCTAGTCACTGGGCTCGAAATGATGTCCCGCACTGCAGGGAACATCCCTCGAGCATAGAAAGAATTGTTCATAAAATCTTATTTTACGGGCGTTACAAGTCTTCTCCTCTTAAAAAATTTCATCCTCAAAACTTTCGATAGTCACACAATCGATCAGTTTCACATCCCTTTACTATATTTCTATTCTTTTCTCTTTCTATGTGAGCGAGACCTTTTGCATTCCAATGTATCTCATCTTATACAAATTTACCTCTTACTCTGAATTGGGTAATTTTCCTTTTCCAAATTTCTCTCAAGGTAGAGGAAATTCTCTTAACACATTTTTCAATGCTAGCATATTTCATTCCATCATCTTGTAATCATTAAAGAAACTACAAGACTAGATACTTCTACTACTTCTTCTACTTCTACAGTTTATTTTCAGTGGTAGCACTAAGCATTACAAAAATGCCCTTACATGGTTACTTTATGTCAATCTCCTTTACTTTATTCGCACTATTCGCACGATCTCATTAATGAATACTAATCTATAATATTACCTTAATATCTCAAAGTGATATTTTTGATTAACTTTTCTGTAGTAACCTTTCTTAATTAAGCTTTCCTCTAGCATATTTAAATACCAAATTATATTCTCCTCCATCTTATTTATCAATATGATCCTTAGATCATTTTATCCTAATTTCATCTTAACTAATTTCTCTATTCATCTTACATGTAGGCTATATCATTCTTTTTTTGCCGCTTTGTTCCAATTGATTCCTTGAATCACACATTAATTTCTTCTAATATCTCAAAGTATTTTAGTCTCTAGATTCCTCTCAGATGCTTAATTGTCTCTTTTGCTTATCCATTTTATGTAGGTTATTTATTCACTAGCCACTTACTTCAATTACCCTCTTAACTCTTAAAGAGGTAGACTGGCTATCTATCTCCATCATGAACTCTTAATACATCTTTTGTCACTTTATTTCCCATTATACCCTTGTAGGGTCTATGGCTTAATACCTAGATCCTTTCTTGTATTTACTCATTAGTATCAGCACTAGCTTTTATCCACTTTCTACTTATAGTTTCCTTTTTACTCTCTCTTTAGTATAGTCACATGGTACTTCTCTCTTTACATTGACTCTGTCAAGTCCCTTTAATATCAGGGCTATCATCATGCCAAGCTTGACTTTTAAAACATATGTATAGATTTTTTCATCATAGAAAAACATGTCATGTATAATGCAAATATGCAAATGTCAAAATGCAACCTAAGATATACAATACAATGCCCGGGCCCAATAAAGATATATATCAAGGAAAAGTAATAGCCCTCATCTTTAGGGACCTTGATAGCCAATTCCTATCTTCAGTTGTGTTATAACTCTCACACTACAATATGTCTCATGATTCATCTGCTAACCATTAGAATCTCAATTATGTCACACTTTTAACTTCATCAACTCTACTTTCCTACTTAACTCAAACATTTTTGCTACTCTTTAATCTAATTATCCTACGCTTTAGCCCCATAACTTTTATACCTTTCACAACTTGACAACAACTCCCTTAACAAACTTCCAAACTATAGGCAACTAAATTGCCTTATTCATAAGCTATTTAATTTTCTTTTTCCCAAGTTCTAGAGATATTCAATTTCACTAGGTATAACACAGTAATCATTCTTTTCTCATTGCTAACTTTTGAGTCTACTCTGTTATTTCCATTCCCTAAGGTTTTTTCATGTTTCTTTTATTTCTTTCATTAACTTTCTTATAGCATTATTTATCTCTCAATAGATATTTTAACTTTGGAAAGTATACTAACTTCTCGTAACTTTTTACCAATTCTATTTTCTTAAGATTCAGCCAGTTTTTATCATTCCTTCCTAGCAAGGGTCTTATTTACAGGGTAATCACCTTATACATGTTTTACAATCACAATGTAATACATAATAGCACTATACTTCCTTTATTCATATACTCTTATCCTCTATTTGCTCAATTACCCATATCATCTCTCCCTACCACCCACAGAGCTTAATATTCCTTTATCGGGGCCCTGCTACCCTTTTATGGCTTTGGTAATAGCATTAGCAAACTCAAATTAGGAGGAAAAGGATCATAGAGAATATAACACCTCACTTAAGCCCATTGTCTCCTTTTCTAAGAAGTCTACATAGTCATTTCATCAATTGGTTATCAATAAATCCTTATTTCCTAATAGTGTAGTGACTGTCATATCCTAACACTCCTAAGGCACTCATGTAATACCATCTAAAACCACCTAAACCCATACTGATACTACTAAATGTAACACCCCATGCCTATTCCTAAAGAAAATAGCCAAAGTATGCTACTTCCTATGAAGTCACCCATCCTTAGAGGGGCCTTTCATTTAACTCTTACTTGGGCTTTTCCTATCATAGGCTAGAAATTTCCTGTACTAGTTCTAGTTATCTAAGGTAAACCTACTAGGCATGAACCTCACACGGCTGACCTTATTGTCAAATATCAGCCTAGGCTATGATTTAAGCTAAAGGTTCATTTCTCGCTAGCACTAGGATAACATATTCACTATATAACTATCATACCATCCTAGTACCTATAGTACATGCACAAGTGCCTTTATCTACTGAAATATCATTTCTAGTTAGACAGTATCATACTTGGACAGTCGTTAGCTGCACTGCTAGTTATCCTCATTGTATTACCTCGATCTACCACTTGCACATCAGACACCCGATACGCTGAGTATGCATTCAATGGTGAATTTAACCAAATATACCATGTATCACTATCACATGCAAGCACACAAGACAATTCAATTCTCATCTGTTTATAAATTCTAATCCCTCTATGACAGTACTTAGTTATGCTTAATTATTCACTAGTTTACCATACCTTAACTCATTCATAACTTAGGGTTTCATAGGATGTTTCATTATTAGTTACTATTTGATTACCACTTAATTATCATTCATAGTGACCTTCTTCTATTCTAACTATCCTTACTACATTTAATTTCCATGTCTTGCATAGCTTTGCCAACTATTCTTTACTGTTCACCAATCTACCTTAGTTCCTTAGCTCTATTCATTATGTATATAGGTATAATTTACTATCTCTTTCAGGTGGATTAGCTAACTCCCTTTATACTCATTCCTTTGTACATATCCTCCTTTTAATTCACTATTTCTTTAATCTTTTACTTTCTTTAAGAGTCTTACTAAAATTACATAGATTTATCCCATCTCTTTTTAGATAGGCTATCTCTAGTTCTCAAGATGTTATTCATAATTTATTTCCACTATAACAATTTAAAATCCAGTTTTTTCAATGTCTTTTCAGTCTATTGAAGTTCTTTACTTAACCCGTTCATAACCCCACGGTTTAAGAAAAACTCCTAACCACTAGATAATGGGAATCATAATGTACAGTGGTCCCTATTTTGGACCTCAGTTGCTATACCAACCCAGTCTGAGAACTGGATAAAAGATAAAGCTATACAGTGGCCCACATTATAGATCTCAGTGTCTATACACACCCTTCGCTCGAAGTAGGGATTAGTTTAAAAGAACCTCCCAATATCAAAAAGCGGATAATAGGGATTAGCCCCATAGGACCTCCCAAAATCCTAGTATAATCAACACTAGCAAGGTGTTAGGTGGATAATAGGGATCAACCCCTTAGGACCTCTTAATATCCATAAGTGGGTAGCAGGAATTAGTTCGTGGACCTCCTAATACCAATGAGTGGGTAGCAAGGATTAGCCATAGCCTCTTAATACCCATAGTGTGCAGGCTCAAATTAATTCTCAGCAGCTGCACCTGCCATACATTGGCTAAAATCCATGCAGACTCAGCCTCTAGTAGCTGCTAATCCCTAGTTGACCAGTCAACCTATCTAGTGTATACATAACCATAAATCCCAAGATTCCCCTTCCATTTTCTTTTATAACCCTTATATCCAAAGATTGTAATATTTGTTTGAATTTAGATCTTTGACTAATTAGCTTAGTTTATTTATCAATCAAATGTCATTTAACATCTTTCCAGTCTCATTAATTTACTATATCCTTAATTCAAGTTTCTTTCTTTTCGTTACTGTCATTTGATTATCTTTTATCTAATTTTTTGCACATGGCTCTAGTTTCTCTTTTTTGCCAACTTATGTTCATTCTCCCTCACTTCTATGTCTCCTAAAATATTATACTTTAAGGCATTTATATTACTTTTTCCTTGCAATATATAACAATAATTTAGTTCCTAAATTTAATAATTTATTCTCATTTTTACTATTTTTATAATGGAATTTATTCTCTGCACTATCTGTTGAGTTGCCTAATTTAACTTTACGAAATCCTTCATAAGGATTCCACCATACACATGCCTTTTGATCTCTACTAATTACAATCTATTCTTATAATCTATAGTACACTAGTTGTTCATGTATTAGCTCCCTTAAATACTAACCACATACTTTTTGTACTTTAATAATTTCTTCCATGGTCTTATAATTTATTCCTTTAGCTTTTCATTAATGAATAGCTCTCTAACCCATTTTGGTTTAGTTTGGCTCAATTAATCACTCCTCTAATTTACCAAATGTTTATTCTAAATATTTCAAAGCTAATAAGACACTGATTTTATTTTATTTCCTCAGGTTATATTTCCCAGTCAGTAATGGATCCTCGTAATTTCCTAGACAGTTATAGGTCATTTTTACGTAAGAGTTACTATTCATTTGGTAAATTCTTCCAACTAACCACTTGATCTATTTTAATTTCCTTTCTCTTAAATCCCTTATATCCAAAAATACTTTATGTTATCCAACATTTTATTTATCTTAACACCTAAATGCACTATTTCAGTCCTAAATCTTACCATATCTCTTAATTAAATTCTTATCCTTTCATCCACTATTTTCCACTCTACCTTGTGCATTACATGTTCCTACACATCCATCCTTCATACATTATTCAGACATCATTCTTTATTAATTCTTCTCACAAAACCATATTAGCCATTCCATGCTACTTACATGCCATACATCATAATGCCATCCCAAGTGCACATGTCACCATACCATACACACATACTCCTAACATGGCATATATGACATATACCTTGCCATGCATGTAACACATGTATACACATCCATTCCACATCTAATACACATCCATGACATCTTATCTCCTCAAATTACACCTCCTAACATAGAATTCACATACACACACACACATGAACACACATACAACTTCAACTTCTGTACATGTACCTAAACCTAAATGTCATGTTTTCCTTAACATACATGATAGGTTTTAGTTAAATTCACTTATAGCAGGCTCTCAGAGATGTTGAAGCTACTCTAGAACCGTTAAATCCATCTTTCTCCATCATGAACCACCATATCCAAAACTTCCATAATGGTTCTAACTTTTGAAAATTCTTACAAAATTATACATAGCACCAAACTGAAATCACTTTTCATGGATAACTTTAACACCTCAAAATACTCCCTAAGAAAAATAAGAAACCATGAAAAGGAACTCTTACACATCAAAAGGGTATTATTCATCAAGTGCTCCAAACTCAATTTTTGGACATCCTTTTTCCTATTTTGTTACTTGGAATAGCTTCAGAGAGTCATAGAGGTTCAGGACCATATAAATTTTATGGGATTTTGGCATGGGAGGAGAGAGAAAAGAATTAAAAATGGAGGAGCTTCTATAGAGAAATGTCATTGGCCATTTGTGGGAGGGAGAAGATGGTGACCCTTTTTCCATCCTATCCATACACACATATGTCCCCTTAAGTGTATAAGCAAGGTGGATGGCCATAATCGTGCCATGTGTCAATCGAATGGCCCAAATTAATCCTATTTTGTTTTGAAACTTCAAAATTCAAAACATAAACCTCTAAAATTCATAATTCTAGTTCTAAAAATCCTTAATTATATTCATTAATGGTCCCTCAAAATTTTAGCCCAAAAATCCTTCAGGAGTTAGGGTTACAATTCACCTCATGCCATTTTAATCTTTGAAAATTCATAAAATATTCTCTAAACCTCTAAAAATATTAATTTTAATTTAAAAAATTCTCCCTTAGTGTCAATAAGGCCCACATAAAATTTCAAGTCAAAATTTAACAATGGACTTTTTGACATTATTCACTTGCTAAAATAAAATATTCAAAAAAATATTAAACGGCCTTAGAAAATTAAAATTCCTTCTCCATCATACTTATTGGAATTTTTGAGTTTCAATGTATGATATTTTTGGGTCCATTCGGGCACTTCGTGGGTTGTCCCAACACAACCTCATTTTATCTCCGTATACACTAGTTCTTGACTCGAAATTATTTATTAGTTTTGCTAAATTTTTAAATTCATTTGTTTCTCCCATTTTTAGGCCTGTCAAAGTTTATGACTAATATGATAGTCATTAGGCCCGAAATGATGCCCTGCACTACAGGGAACATCCCTCAAGCCTAAAAAGTACTGTTCATAAAATCTTGGTTTACAGGCATTACAGTCACAATTCATGTGACAATATCAAAAAAAGTTTCTTAGCATTTTTATCCTATCAAACAAACTCTAATTAATTTGATACTTTACCCAAAATTATTTTATGACTAATTTTCTCATCCAATAACTCTAGTACACCCCAAGCCTCAAGAGTACTTTTTATCTCAGGAAAATATTATTCATAAAATCGTGTTTTTTTTTGAGTTGTTACATTACCGAGGGATTGCCCTAAGAAGCAGGCAGATGCTACCATATTCCAAGCCTTCTCTCGAGCACCTAGTAGAGGGCAAAAGGAGAACAAGAGTGACAAGCCATGTACCAGTCAGAGGACTAGAAAATAGGCTTAAGCACCAACTTACTAGTATGCCATTCGAGCTTATGAGAAAGTTGAAGCACTCGATGTTAGTACTAGTACTTTCTCTTTATTTGATGTACCCATCTTAGCATTGATAGATCTAAGAACTATTCATTTGTACATATGAACCATTTAAGCACAAGATAAGGGTTTAGAACCTAAACCCATGGATATAAACATCCTGGTTAGTAACCCAATTAGGTAGAATGCAATAGTGAACAAAATATATAAAAGTTATCTTCTAGTAGTTCAAGAATAGGTGTTTCCAGCCCATCTTATTTAATTTTCCTTTAATGAATTGGACATCATTTAGGGTGTCGACTAGTTATCTAAACATCGAGCACTTATTGATTGTGAACAGAAGAGGCTTACCCTCAAGACACCTAAGGGGTGTGAAGTGATAGTAATCGGTAAGCAGAATTCCCTATCCAATCTTATCCTAGCTGTGACAACTAGATGACTCAACTAAAAGGGATGTGAGGCTTATTTAGCCCATATGGTTAACACTAACAACACAAAATTGAGCCTTAACTAGATACTTGCAGTGTCAGACTTTCCTGATGTATTTCCATATAAACTTCTAAGAATGCCACCCCAATGGGAACTTGATTTCGAAATTAAGGGGTATCTTGGTACTACTCTTGTATCCGTTATAAGAATTACTAGATAAAGGGTTCATTAGGCTAAGAACTTCACCATGGGGAATACCATTGCTCCTTGTGAAAAAGAAAGATAGGTCACTACAGTAATGCATTGATTATAAGTAGTTGAATAAGGTAATAGTCAAGAATAAATACCCATTGCCAAGAATTGATTATCTTTTTTATCAACTCCGAGGTGCCAGTGTAGTTTCTAAAATCAACCTAAGATTAGGGTATCACTAGTTGAGAATCAAGGAATCTAATGTGTATCACCCGTAAGTCAGGGTTATATGAATAGTACTTTTCTGGGGCCAAGTGATGTTCCTTAAAGTGCAGGGCATTGTTACGAGGCTAAAAAGGGGCATATTAGTCATAAAACTTTGATGAGCTAGAAAATGGGTAAAATGAATGAATTTAAAATTTTGGCAAAACTTATAAATCATTTCGGGTCAAGAACTAGAGAATGGGGAGATGAATTGAGTTTGTGCTAGGACAGCCCTAGGATGTACCCGAACGAACCTGAAAATACCATACCCTTAACCTCTAAAATTCCAATGAGTGTGATGGAGAAGGAATTTTAATTTTATGAGGTCATTTGATATTTTTTCTGAATATTTTATTTTAGTGGGTGAATAGTGTCAAAAAGTCAATAGTGGAATTTTTACTTGAAATTTTACATGGGCCTTAGTGATACTAATCAAGGATTTTTAAAACTAAAATGAGTATTTTTGGAGGTCAAAAATTTTTTTTATGAATTTCTGAAGTTTAAAAAGGAACCGGGAGAAAACGAGCCATCGGATCACCACATGTCACGATCGGGGCCACCCACCTACCCCTATATAAGGGCCTACACATGTGCAAGGGTCACATGTGTGAACCCTTCATCTTTCTCCTCTTTATCCCTAAAAACCCAATGCCACACTTTCTCTCTCCTCCCTCTACCAATTTTCACACAAAACATATGACCTCCATGACCTTCTGAAGCCAATTCCTCTGATAGAAAGTGAAAACAAAGGTTAAAAAGAGAGAATTCCATCTTATTGAATAGTGTCAAAATCTTGTGTAAGTGCTTTTCTTTCAATTTTTTAAGGTAGTTTAGGGTATTCTAAGAATAGCCATAGACTTAGATTTCCATTTGGAGATGTATAAAATTTTTGAGAATTTTTCTAAGCTAGGATTGTGTATTTTTAGGTTCTAAAGAAGCCTTTAAAGGAGAGCAAGATTTCAGGCCTCTAAGTGGTGGAGAAAAGGGTGTTTTCACACCTTAGGTATATAGAATAGATTTAAATTAAGCATGTCAAGTGTTTTTGTCATGGAAATATGCATATTTGGTGTATAGAATTGTATGTTTATGGTGTAGGCATATCATTAGGGTACAGTAATGATTTAATAATGTTAATGAAGTCAGAATAATAGGTTATGCATAAAAATTTATGTAAGAATTTAGGTGTATGTGCATGTGCATGGTATGGCCAAATGGTTTGTGTATGGCATGGCCTAGATAATTATTCATATGGCATGTAGGTATGGCATTTAGAATGTAAATGTGGTGTGTTAAACATGCTTGGAAAATAGGCGACAACATTGACATGTATGGCATGGAAAATAGGCAAATAATAGCTTATTTGAGCATGTAATGTGTACCTAATTAGTGACTAGTAAAATGATGTTTATGTGTGTGCCATTGGTGGCATGGTGATAGGATATGATTCATGTGATATCATGTGAAGGATTGATGGAAGAATCATGGAAATTGGATTGGTATATTGGACTCTACGAAAGACATGAAATCTAGAATTTACTAAATGAATAGTAACATGCTCGTAACCTTACCAAATGAATAGTGATTTTTGCGACGATAAGTGTAACATGACATTTTATGTGTAATATGGCATATCATGTGATCTAATGACATAATATACCTAAGATCTAGCAAAACTGAGGGTAAATATCTTAATTTGGTAGTGAATAGTAATTTAGCCTATCAGCTAGACACCTACTAGATAGGTTGATCGATTAACTAGGGAATTAACAATTGCTAGGCAGTTTGGTCCTTTTGAGGCCATTATTGTCTGTTGGATGTGACTAGTGCAGCTACTGAGGTTCTGAGATGAACCCTGTACACTTGAGTATTAGGAGGTCCACTTAGGCTGATCTCTATTACCCATCTGATGTTTGTGGATATTAGGAGGTCCCATGGGGCTGATCCCTATTATCCACTTATGATGCTTTAGAGATATAACTCGGGGCATTAGGTGGTCCCACGAGGCTTATCCTTGGTATCCCACTTACAGATGATATTGGGAAGTCTATAGACTGATCCCTAGTATCTATCAATCTGGCATTGGGAGGTCTACGGACTGATTCCTACTATCTAGTGAGGTAGGTGCAGCTACTGAGGTCCAAAATATAGGCCACTGCATAGGATAAATCCTGCTATCTGGTGTCTTAAAGTGTCATATTTCTGTCGTAGGCCTAAAATGTATAGAACTTAATTATGAACTAAACATATAGACCTTTATTTCATAAAAGAATTGGAAAATAATTCAATAAGGCAACTGGCATCAAGATGGAGATATTGCATGACCATGGGCTATAAAATATAAATACATATGAATACATGACTCATATCTATGCCTGCCTGTGTGACATACTTTATTTGTTTATTCCACCACTGAGTTTATACTCAGCGTGTTGGTGTTTTGATGTGTAGGCTATAGATTATGTAGCTTATCAGCTTTAGTGGGTGCTAGTGTAGCTGCCTTCAAGTCTCTTCGATACCTTTTTATTACTCTTTTGGTTTTGTAGAGAATCACTTATGAATAGTAGGTGGAGAGTGGGTGGTATGTATAAAGTATATAGAACTGAGTTAGTAACATTAAATGGCTATATAAACCTAGTTTTTGATATATATGCAAATGCATACTTGTGTCTATATGTCTATGGGTCTAAAACACTATACACTATTGTGCTGATAATTGATGTTAGTTTTGGGGGACCAAAAAGGTCCAGGAGTGGAGTTGGGGATGAAAGTTGTTTTAAAAGTGTTTTTCATGCAGGAAAATTTTTGGGTTTTTCACCTGGGTAGCTGTTATACTGCCCAATTTTCTGTGAATGGTTAATAGTCGTAATCTAGTGTTTTAGCAGATCAAGATAGGCAGTAATAAAAGATTATTCAAGAAGAAACTCTAAAAGGGTAAGTTAGGTCAAAGTTGTGTAAGTGTTAAATGAAAGGTCCGTAAGGAAATCCAAGGATGGGTGACCTTATGGGAAGTAGCGCTCTTTGCCTGTTTCCTTCGAGAATGGCCAGGGGGGTTACATTTGGTAGTATCAGAGTAGATTTAGGCATTCCTAGGCATACTATACATGAGTGTATGAGTCTAGGGTTTTGTTTTAGGTTAAGCTACACTACATAAAGCTAATAAGTGTTTTTGGTACAGTTATAGTGACGATGAGTGAGTAGACCCCACCAGATCTAGGGGAAGAGGTGGCTAGTCATGCTCCCACCACTATACATGGTCCAGTGGTGAGTGTAGCCATTATAGAGCCTAGTGATGTTGCCCACTAGCTATCACCTCAACCACAACCTCAGGCTCAAGCTTTCCTAGTATTGTTGTAGCAAATAGTAGACTTGCTGAGACATATTGTAGCACCTCCACCATCACCACTAGCTCCAGTTCCTGCTGCACCTCCTCTACCTCCACTAGCTCCCCTAGCATTGCAGAAGACCTACTTAGAGAGGGTGAAGAAGATGGGAGTAGTAGACTTTTTGGGTGCGAGGGATGATGATGCAACGAAGGTAGAATATTGGTTAGAGTGGACTATGAGGATATTAGAGTAGCTAGAGTGTACTAAGGAAGAGTGTTTAAAGTGCTCCACCTCTTTACTACAGGAAGAAGCATTCCATTGGTAGGACACCTTAAGGAAGAGGAAAGCCATAGTTGATATCACATGGGAGTTCTTTTTGAAGGAATTTAAAAAGAGATACATCCTTGAGTCCTATAAGGACAAAAGGAGGTAGGAATTCTTTGATCTAAGATAAAGACATAGATTAGTATCAAAGTATGAGAAGGACTTCACTTGCTTGAGTAGGTATGTAGCGAAGTTAATTTCGGTTGATGAGGAGAAGTGTAAGAGATTCAAGAAAGGCCTCAATATGAGCTAAGGATGCAAATCTCTATTTTGAAGATCAAAGACTTTTTAGAGCTACTAGATATAGTGTATGATATGGAAAAGATGTTATAGGAAAATAAGGAGCTGTATCAGAGGAAGAGAGCCTTCACTGTGGGTTAGACCAACTCAACCCTAGGAAGGGGCAAGAGATAGAGGGACTTCCAGCCTA
>CANXYI010835812.1:0-12121 GCA_948208565.1 Hura crepitans | reverse complement strand
AAAAGGCCCTATTATACATCACTAGTTTCACTTATAATTATATACACTAGCAGGTTCTAAGCTAGTTAGATCCCTAACCTATAGCATTTACATGAGTGCCTACTAAAACTATTAAGAGTATAAAGTTTTATACTTTGCAATGCCTCTACTACTACACCTCACAAAACTTGAGGCTTAACTGCTATCTGCTGTTACCTACACACCAAAACACTGGTGCACTAAGAATGAAACTCAGTGGTGAATTTAATACAATAAAAACTTGTTAATGCAAGCATACATATGAATCAGATAAGCTATGGAGGCATGAATGCAATATGTAGTAGCCATGTTGAAATTTAATATAATAAAAATTTGTTGTGTTTGTTCTAAAAATCCTTAATTGGGCTCATTTATAGGCCAATAAAATTTCATAGTGAAATTCCATCAGCAAGTTAGTTAACTAATTCCTCAGAAAATCAAGAAAATTGAGAACTTCTAAAAAATATCAAAATGACCTCAAAAAATTAAAATTCCTTCACCAATGGTCTTAGTGGAATTTTTTACCTTTAGGGTATGGTATTTTCAGGTCTGTCTAGGCACATCTCAGGTCATTCGAGGCCTAAGTCCATCTGAGCTTATAACCTAATAGTTTTTGGCCTAAAATATTTTATTGGTTCTGCTAAATTTTTAAATTAAGTCATTTTCATCATTTTATGGCCCCTTAAAGTTTCATAACCATTACACCCCTTCTCAACCTCATGAAGGTAACCTAGCACTTTAGGCACACTTATCAGACCTCGAAGACATTGTTCATGAAATCTCAACCTACAAGAAACACAATTCTTCCCTTATTAAGAAATTTTATCCTTGAAATTACCTAGTATAAATAAATGGGGGTATTGAGCCTTCATTTATTCCTTAGCATCCCATATAGCCACTTTAGCACTGTGATGTTTGTATAACACTTTGACCAATGGTATAGTTTTATTTCTCAATTGCTTGACTTCTCTAGCCAGGATTTGTACTGGTTCTTCTTCATAGCTCGAATCTAGCTGGACTTTAATATCCTCTACTGGGATGATATGTGAAGGATTTGATCTGTACCATCTAAGCATTGAAATAAGGAACACATCATGGATCTATTGTAACTCAGGTGGCAAAGCTAGCCTATATGGCAATGGTCCTACCTTTTCTGTGATCTCATAAGAACCAATAAATCTAGAGCTAAACTTTCCCTTTTTACCAAACCTAAGTACCCTCTTCCATGGTGATACTATTAGAAACACCTTTTCACCCACCTCATATTCAATATCCCTCCTTTTTAAGTCATTATAAGACTTCTACCTATTAGTGGTAGCCTTCAATCTTTCTCTAATAAGCTTAACTTTATCCTCTGCATCTTTGGTCAAATCAATACCAAAAATCTTGCTTTCACCAACTTCACTCTAACATGGAGAAGTTTTACACCCTCTGCCATATAGTGCCTCATAAGGTGCCATGCCTAATTAGGCTTGATAACTATTATTGTATGAAAATTTAGCTAAGGACAAGTATTAGTCCTAGCTACCCTTAAACTCAATAGCATAGCTATGCAACATATCCTCTAATACTTTTATCACCCTTTCTGACCATCTTTCTATTTGAGGGTGGAAAGATATATTATAGATCAATCTAAAACCTAAATCTTCATGCAACCTCTTCTAAAACCTGACAGTGAACCTAAGGTCTCTATAAAAAATAATAGCCATTGGTACACCATAAAGTATTGCAATCTCATCTATACACAGTTTTGCCAGTTTCTATAGGGAATAATCCATTCTTATATCAATAAAATGTGTTCTCTTGGTTAGTCTATCTATAATTACCCACACAACATCACATTTCCCTATAGTCATAGGAAGTCCCATTAAAAAATCCATTCTAACCTTTTCCCACTTCCATTCTATTATTGTTATAGGATACAACAACCCTAAAGGAACTTGATGTTTAGCTTTTACTTATTGATAGGTCAGACATTTAGCCAAGTATTTTGCTACATCTCACTTCATCACTGACCACTAGTAATAGGGCTTCAAATCAAAATACATCTTTGTACTACTTAGGTGCAAAGAATAAGGAGTTTTATGTGCCTCTTTTAGTATCTGTAATCTCAGGTCATCTATATTAGGTGCACATAAACTGCTATTGTAATATAGATATCCATCTTCACTCAGTTTAAATCCTATTGCCTTCCCTTCTTTGACTTTAACCATGATCTGTACTTACTTTTCAACATGTGTCTAGGCTTCCTTCACCTGCTACTTGAAGTCAAGTTTAATTTGTAATTTTGCTAGGATGGCATCCTTCTTGGTATACCCTAGTCTAATATTCATGGCTCTTAAGGTCACGATGAACTTTCTACACAATATATCTGCAACAACATTAGCTTTCCTAGAATGATAATCTATCAGGCAATCATAATCTTTTATCAAATCTAGCCACCTTTGCTTTCTCAGGTTCAAATCATTCTGGGTAAGGAGATATTTCAAAATCTTATGATCAGTGTAAATGTAGCATTTCTCACTATACAGGTAACGCCTCTAGATTTTCAAGGAAAAAAATAATTGCAGCTAGCTCTAAATCATAAGTAGTATAGTTCCTCTTATATGGCTTTAACTGTCTTAAAGCATAATTTACTACTTTTCCTCCTTTTATCAACACATAGCCCAGTATATATAGTGAAGTATCACTGTACACAATAAAATACTTTCTTGATTCAGGTTGAATTAGGATAAAAGCTTCTGTCAGCATTTTCTTCAATTTATCAAAACTTTCTTGACATTTTGCATTCCATTCAAATTTCACATTCTTTCTAATTAATTGTGTTATAGGTGCTACAGTCATGGAAAACCCTTTCACAAGCCTTTTATGATACCCATCCAACTCTAGGAAACTCTATATTTCTATCACATTGATTGGATGTTCCCATTTTCACATTGCTTTAACCTTGCTAGGGTCAACACTGATACCTTCTACTAACACTATATGGCCTAGGAAGGCTACTTTATTCAACCAAAATTCACACTTACTCAACTTGGAATATAATTAGTTCTCTCTTAAAGCTTATAACATAAACTTGAGATACTTTTCATGTTCTTCTCTAGTCTTAGAGTACAGTAGAATGTCAACAATGAACACTACCATAAATTGATCAAGATATGGTTAAAATAGTCTGTTAATTAATTCCATAAAAGCCATTGGGGCATTGGTGAGTTCGAATGACATCACTAAGAACTCATAATATTTGTATCTACTCCTAAAAATAGTTTTAAGAATATTAACATCTTTAATCATCAACTGATGTTATCCTAACCTCAAATCTATCTTGGAAAAAACACTAGCACCTCAAAAGCTAGTAAAAAAGATCATCAATTTTGGGCAAAGGGTATTTGTTCTCTATTGTCACTTTATTCAATTATCTATAATCAATACACAATCGAAGGAGATGCAATCAAGTTTTAGCTATAAATTTCAACAATAAGAAGGGATGATTTTAAGGCCAACATAAAGGTTGTTAAAGGAGATTAATGTAAAAGGTAGGACTAGCAAGGTTTCTTAATGGAAAATGGTGCAAGGAAGAACAATGTTGGATATGAATTTACATATGTAAGCAAAAGGTTTTAGGTAACTATTCCAATCTTTCTCTATTTCGTAAGGTTCAGATTAAAACCAATGGCTTTAGTAGTAACTAAAATAGTGTCAAACGATTGTAATAGGGAATAAAATTTCATGTATAAACCTAAGTGAAGTATACATAGCCATAACTCTGTTGCTTTGTAAATGGAAAAATGTTACATATTAGTTTAGAGATGTCCCATAGTTATATGCTTTTATGTATTATCTACACCATAGGTACTATAAGCAAACTGAATCTACATTGATTTACATGCCTATTACATAGAAAAACACCAATTTGGCTATGTATAATAATATGTGTATAAGTATTTCAAAGCCTTAGATTTGTAAAAAAGAAAAAGAGTATCAATAGAAAAATTTACCCAGCATGAGTCCAATGTTATAAATTGCATGTGTAACCAAAATAGCCCTTATAAGATTTAATTATTTAGACATAATATAAAAAGTTAACCAGTTGTATGAAGAATATAATATGTAGGAACATATTATGAAAAATGAATCGACTATAAACTAAAATTATGTATTTATGGAATACATTAAGATATTAATGTGTTACAGTCTATGTAAGCATGTTAACTAATAGTAGCATGCAATTTAATGGATTTAGAGAGAATATCATATGAACATTTATATGTATGTATTCACACACACACACATACACACACTTAGTTTTCACTTAGTGAAAAAAGTAAGCTTAATGTAATGTATTTATATGTATTGTCATATCTATTATAATAAATGAAAATTAAGTGAAAATTAATCTTGTGTTTCTTAAAGAATTATGACAACTTTATTGTGATATAAGTTTTATCCTAAAGATATATTCTTCTACTAGATAGAAAAAAGATTTACCGTATATGAGTTTTTCCTTATATATGCAAGGTGAATTATATATATAGTGGTATGGGTAAAGTTTTTATATTATGATATTTATTGTAAAAAGATAACTAGCAAGTATGGGTTAGTATATACATAAACTATGTAATATGTCATTCATGTTAAAAGTGTGAATGTATTAGTGCTAATGTTATAAAAGAAGTCATTTACAATATGTGAGTACATATGCATTTCATTTTATGAGAACTAAGTAGAGTTTATTCTAGAGAGAAGTTTCCTAAAGGACTTATTTAACCCATTGGCAAGGTTAGTTATACAACTTTAAGGCTGTTCTCTTTCATAAATGATAAGGTAACTATAACTCTTTTGTAAGAACCCTTACTCTTTAGAGGGTGTATATTAGAATGTGTGTGCGTGTGTATACACATACACACACACACACACACACACATACACACACACACACATATATATATGTATATGTATATGTATATGTATATGTATAAAACTATAACTCTTATGTAAGAACCCTTACTCTTTAAATGGTGTATATTAGAATATATTTACTCCCATATCTCTTATGCTCACATATTAAATTAATACTTTAGTGTCGTATGAATGTAGTTAGCCAACATAAATAATCTTTAATCTCAGTTATGCAAAATGAACTTACACATGCACATTTAATGCACAAAGTTAATCATGCTCACACACTTAATGCTCATGCATAGATCACATATCCATGCTATTATTGTACAATTAATGTATTATGACATTTAAATACTTGTTGTAGTGCATTAATCACTTTATCATTAATAATTTGAATGCTCTAACTTAGTTAGTCTCATGAAATACACAAGTTGATTAATAACATATAATATATTGGTAGAATCATATTAAAATGGAAGAGAGAATTATATGATCCATTGACATGATATACTAAAAGGGAATAAGATTAAGATTTGTGAGATTAATGAACCTTATATGATACAGTGCCACAGTGAGACTTAAATGATTAGCTTTATATATTGTAACAGAGGAAAATATAGTTAATAGTTTAGGAATTTCTTAATAGCTGAGCATAATAAAGTCCGTACATATTCTTAATAATCTTATAAACTTAAATGATCAAAGTGGAAACAAACCAGAACATTTGATAAACCATTTCAAAATCCATGTTAGGGTAGCTTTTGCATGCTAGAGAGGGATTTTATTTAGATCTATAATAGATACAACTCAGCACTAGTGCCATATTAGCTATTTACAGTTGATAGTGGTTGAGGTCATAGATGATTTCATCTTATAGATACTTTATAACTTACAGTTTAGAGGTGGTTGGGAATTAGATGAGCCTAACCTTGTTAACATTTTTAGCATCCAATTTTTTAGCCTATTTACCTAACCTCAGGTTTATTTTAGGAGTGGGTTAGCCAAGGCTTTATTTCTATTAATATGCAAAATTCAAATAAAAAAGAAAAAACATTATTATTTAATAGATTTAACTTAGAAATAGACAAAATGATATGACATGAAGTTTACATAAGTCATTAGCATTATAGTTAAAATATTTTTGAGTCACAGTATGACACATATATATAACGAATTATGAAATATGCTATGGCATGGAATAAGCATAAGTTGTTAAAGATTCAGTTCCTAGATACATGAATAATGGTATATATATATATATATATATATATATATATATATATATATATATATATATAATATTAAAGTATAGATAGTTGTATGAAGCTCTTTTAGTAGGAAGTACTAGTTGGCAGGCAATAATAACAAAATGAATATATGGCATTCATATATGGATTATGCATGATATTGAGCAGGAATAGAATTTTCTTTTGTATATATGTACTCAATAGGTTATTGTTATAAGTATGCTTGACAAGTTATGATAGTGGATAAAAATTGTACCAATAGCAACACACCTCTAAGAGTAGTAGAAAGGAATACCTATGACCTGTAAGTATAGCTAAATTGTGATTTTATATGTGCCAAAGAATATAGTGGAATGATACTAGAATAGTTTAAGAGAATACTTATGTTAGTCTTTTTCATGATAAAATATTAATGTAGCCAATCCATTCCTAGTATCACATCTAACCCATAGAATGATAGATCAATTAGATTAGTAGAAAATGGATGTTTATACATCAGTAAAGGACACTCTTCTTTTTTAGCTAATCCATACTACCTCTAATGCCTATTTTGAGGAGTATTACATGTTGGGGGTCCATTTCTATTACCTATTATGCCATAAGCACTATTAGCTCAAAGAGGCAATCAAGGATTACTCTTAGAGACTTGTACAAATCTATGGAAATGTGCTTGTCTCTACCCTTAATACCCTGACTAAGACTAGGGTTTAGGCTGAGACAAAGACAGTCCCTCTCTTCTTTTCTTATTATCCACTGACCTTGCATTAGACTGTCCCACAGTGAATTACCTCTTCCTCTAGTAGAAATCCCTCTTTTCTTGTATAATTTCTTCCATGTCATATGCAACTACCACCAGCACTGCAAAATCTTTCTCTCAGGGGTTTAGTATCTACATTCTCAATTCTATATTCAGCCCTATTAAGAATCTCTTGCATTTTTCTTCTTCATTGGGAATAAATTCTTCAACATATTTTAGAATCCTAGTAAAATCCTTCTCATATTCTGACATTGTCCTTTTTCCCTCCTTTAAATCAAGGAATTCCCATCTCCTTTTATCCTTATATGAGTCAAGTATATATTTCTTCCTAAACTCCTTAAGGAAAAACTCCCAGGTCAAGTTAGTAGGTGTTTTTCTCCTCTTAATAGTGTTCCACAAATTGTAGGCCTCTTCCTAAAGAAGATAGGTGGCACATTGATAACTTTCTTCTTCTATACAATTTAGCTGCTCCAAGATTTTGAATGTTTTATCTAGCCAATACTCCGCTTTGGTAGTATCATTCTCCTTTCTCCCAAGGAAGTCCATAGCTCTTATTTTCTTCAGCCTTTCTAAAAGGGTTTTCTATGGATGAGTTAGTGGTGGAGGTGGTACTAGAGCTAGAGGAGGTGGAGATGGATTAGTAGCTATGGTATGTCTGAGTAATTTCATTTTCTGCTATAATAGAGAAAGAGATGCTTCTGCCTGTTATTGGCCAGACACTTATGGTTATAGCGGCTGTGCAGCATTACTAGGTTCAGATACTGATGCATTTCTAGCCTTCTGTATAGTTGTAGGTGAAAAACTATCCACTTCCCTAGCCCTTCCTTCATATACCTAATCATTCTCATGCAGTGTGACAGTTAAGAGGAATATAACCCTAAACAGTTGCACTCATGTATGCCTCCTAGGAATATTAAACCTATGCTCTGACACAACCAAATGTGACACCTCTTACTAGATTCTTTTTGTCCTTTTTTAAGCTCAACTTAAGTTTATACAAGTCTATTTATAGCATAAATAGCCATCCATAGACTCCTTAGATTTTTTCTTACATCCGACAGCATAATAGCTATCTGTGTGACTATCCAAAAATTTTAACTTGTAAAAACACTTCAATAAAATCATATTTCATCTCCTGGAGCTATCTAGTTCCCTAAATAATCAACTTAGCATCATCGTTCTATCAATTCAGTCACACAGGCCTCAAGCCACCAGTCAAACAATCCAAAATCTAGAGCCTCGGCTCATATGCCATAACATCTAATAAAGGAATCCATACATTCTATCAGTCTAATATACTTATTACAAATTACAAACAACATTATATACATAATCTTTTACATGGTATCCATTCCCCACCTATGTACATAAGTGCAAAACTATACACTAAACATTTAGCAACCTTACCAAACTATCTTTTGAACCTTCACTACACACAGTTCGAGGCTGTTAGTAGGTTTTGATTACCTGTGCACCAAAATTGATACGCTGAGTATATAATACTCAGTGGCGAACTCAAGCATTTAAGTCATCTCATATAGGTTATCATGAATATATACCATGATAATATCCATTTATTGATTCAGGTTATTATGCCAATAATTAAAATACATTATCAAAATGACCACACTACCCTTGTGTACAATTAATAATTATCATTTAGATAATATCTTAAAATTCTATATCTTATGAATATTTGCCATTATTAGTGGTAATATTACTTAATTGAAGTTATTGGACCAATGATTAACTATTTCTATCAAATGACCAAAATACCCCTACCTTGTCCATAACAATTTATTATTTATGCAGTCATTTAAAATCAACTACATTATGGATTTAGGCCATTTCTAATAATAATATTCAAGTCATTTAATTTATTAGGTCAGTACAAGTTACATGCAAAATTACCAAAATGCTCTCTTTCATCTGCACTGGTTATTTATTTAGTTAATCATACCAAAGTTTGGGAAATTTAATAATATTTGCAATTATTAGTGTTGTAGGCTATTTATTTCACTAAATTAATAAGCCCAACTAGATAAATGACAGTTTAATACACTAGACCTAGAGGGAACGAAAAGAGTGTAGTGATCCACATTATGGAACCCGACTTCTACACCGATCTGATTAAAATCATACCACTAAAGGTGAAAATGACATGATGTGGTCTATCCAACAGACTAGTACAGTGGCCCTCCAGGACCTTGGCCACTATATCGGCCTTTTTTAAAGATTAGTGATGTAATAATTGGATTTGCCTAGTGGACTAGTTTGTCTAACAAACTAGTGTAGTGGCCCTTCGGGACCTATGCCGCTACATCAGCAAAATGTGGTAAATGGCATCAAGTGTGCAAAGGCATATGATTGTCTATCTAACAAACTAGTATAATGGCCTAAAATGGACCTAGACCATTATACCAACTTTACCTAGAAATCAGACAATGTTGCAGCTACTAAATCTCTAAGTTAACCGGTCAACCCATCTAATAGGTGTCTAACTAATGGGCCATTGTTCTCAATTTATTTTTATTTCTTTACAATTTAACTTTTTATAATATTATTAAGTTAAAAATAGACATATATTATTTTTATTGAATAATCAAATTTTAGCCTGATCTAGTATTTTCATAATTATACAGTGCCAGGAAAATTTTCAATCATAATTTTAGGTCTTGTGTGAGCAATACTTAAGATATATTATTTTTAGTTTCATCACATATAAAATTCCCATGCAATATCCATTTATTGTCCAGATATATTTTTGGTTCAGGTAATGGCCAATTCTACACAGTTATAGGTCATTTCATCATTTTGCAATAACCCTTTTTAAGTTCATTTTCTAGCCTTTTTCATTGCAGTTTTCACCAATAAATTCATACATTCCATCTGCCAAAAGCCAACAAACATTAGGCCATTTAAAAGGTTAAATACTAGGCATACATGCCACTTTACACAATCACACCATAGTAGCCCCTTTTAGGCACATATTTTAGGCACATTATAAGCCACTTTCAAGTCATTTTCTAGTCAAGTTTAAGTCTCATTTTAGGTTAATGTTCAAGTTCATTTCTTAGGACTTTTCTTGCCTTTTTAAACTACATGTCAAATATTTTTTTATGCCATAAGCATCTTACATATTTATGCAAAACATACCTAGCCAATTATGGCACAAAAATGTTTATTTACTTAAGCTTTTTTACACACACTCATAGCCCTTTTAGGCATAATTTGGGTACATTACAAAGTTACATTTCATGTTCAATTTAAGCCATCTTTTAGGTCATTTTATTCAAGTTCATGTCCAAGTATTATCCTCTCATCAAAGTTCATTATCATGCCACTTAAAGGAAGTTTAAGCACAATACATGTCTCAGCCAAAGTTCACTACACATTCATACACATACTAGTCAAGCCAACTAGACACCAAATAATCAATGTACATAGTATAGGCCTAACATACATACTAATGCAGCTTGATCACTAATGTACCATATTCATTCACATGCCAAGCTAACCAACTATATGCATACATATATAACCATTTATTAAAGGCCTTAAACATTATTCTTATCAACTAATCAAACATGTACACCTACATACCCTATGCTACTGCTCTTAGCCACTCACTAAATATTCATCAACCACATAGAAACTAACCCATTCAATTAATTAGCTATCACCAATCAAACAAAAACCTTACCACTCATACAATTACCAAGTTTAACCCTTATATGTTTACACTCAGTCCTTAGACACCTCTTGGCTAGCAAACATTCCCCACACAACAAGCATATTCTTATCAAGCAAGTTCTTATTTCTATCATCAATTAACCATTACTCTAAGGATTCTAGTTAAGCTTGAACATACCATCAATTAGACACTAAGTTAAGTAATCCTAAAGCACATTTCTAGCCCTTAGAGATCAAGTGGCATAAGGAAAATACCAAAGTTCACTTAGCTTTCAAGAACAACCACTTCAAGCTTTCATCCACCTCAATTTGTGCCCTTACACGATAGCTTCTCCTTCCATCTTGAAGCTAATTCTTCCCTCAAATTGCCTCAAAATCACACACCACACATCCTATTAGACTTAGTCATCCGAAACAACCATTTCCATCTAAAAATAACCAAGAAAATTCAAGGAAAAGGCATGAAAACTTACCAAATAGGCTTGTTGGACTGCTTCTGACCCAAGAAACTTTAGAGATTTTTAATTAATTCTAAAAATGTCATTTTACTATGCTTCTTCTTCCCTTATGTCTTTAACACACATGAAGGATTTTTAGTGGTGATATTCTTCTAAAACTAGTGGAAGAAGAAGGTGAAAATAGGTAATTTCCTCCTATATGGCATCAGTTCCAATAGCCCAAAGAGAAGAAAATTTTTTTATGTTGCTTAGCGGATTTTGCCATTTGTCCCTATGGTTTGCCATATGTCGTTGCCCTTTGGGTAGTTGGCATGGTACGAGTGGGTCTCGCAACCTCTTCAACCATCCCAAAATAGCTCTATTTTGATAGAAATTTCACTAAATTTTTTAAAATCATAGGGACCTTGAAAAATTATCTTGTTTATTTTAAAATTCCTCATTTAATCCCCTCTACATGCTTGTAATCTTTTACTGCCAAATTCCATCGATAGGACAATTTTCAAACTACCATGATTTATATGCCAAACTCAAAAATTATTTTTTCACCAATAGACTTAGTGGAATTTTTGAGCTTCAGGGTTCGATATTTACAAGTCCGCCTGGGCACATCCTGAGTTAATCCCGGCCTGACTAATTTTTATTACATAAATTAGTAGCTTATAGCTCGAAATGAATTATTAGTTGTGCTAAATTTTAAATGTTGCCTTTTTCATCATTTTAAAGCCTCTTAAAGTTTCACGACCAATGCCGCTGCCTCAATTCCCATGCAAGTGACTTAACACCCTAGGTACACTTCTTGAACCTAGTGGCACTATTCGTGGATCCTCAATGCATGAGTGTTACAGTTCTTCCCCTCTTAAGAAAATTTCATCCTCGAAATTTCTAAAGTAGAATGATATAGATATGTGCCCTTATTTGTTTCTCAGACTCCCATGTAGCCCCTTCAGTGTTATGATGTCTCCATAGCACCTTGACCAATGGTATAGATTTATTTCTCAACTGCTTCACTTTATGAGAAAAAATCTGAACCAGTTCCTTTTCATATG
>CANXYI010835755.1:0-11394 GCA_948208565.1 Hura crepitans | reverse complement strand
TATATATATATATATAATGGATATGGAAAATCTAATTGGTAGTAGAAAAATGAAAAAAAAAAAAGAAAAAGGTAGGCTTAAATAATAGGCAAAGAAGATATAGTGACTATGGATTTTTGTGCATTTAGAATTAAAGCAAGTCTTATCTTAGAATGATGAAAATTGAGATAGAAATTACATATAATTAATTATATCTAATATGGAATTAAGGCTTAATTGTAATTGTTATTGTTAGATTTATTAAATTTAACGGTGTGCATGAATTCTGAATCTTTTAAAATTAAATTAAAATATCGAGAAAAAGAATAAAAAAATTAAAACTATACTATTTATTTATTTTTATTAAAATCTAATAGAATTGGATCGTTAACTTTAATTTGAAATGAATCTAGATCTTTGTCAACATCTCAGACCAAAAACTATACTAAATTATACCAAACTATAAAATCAATACTTAATTATTTATTAATATATATGCCAGCATAAAAGTTAATAAAGCCAAATGACGCTTCAATCATTAATAACATTAATAAATTACAATGTTAGTTAATATTTTTGTAATCCTATAACAATTATTTTGAAAAAAAGCATAACAATAAAATGAATAAAAATTTGAATACTTTTTTATTTAAATATTAATATATGCTAAATATCTTATTTATGAACAATTTAGAAAGATTAGTGTTAAAAAATAATTTTATTTTTATTGAATGCTTATGCAAAACAATTTATATAAATTGTAAAATAATAAATAAAATAATTATCTAATTAAATATTTTTATAATTAGAATTTAATTTATTCACAATTTTGTTTAAACTATATAATAAATTAATTCTTATATAAATTAATATTTTAATTATAAAGATATAGAATATATTTAAATTAATCATAATAACTGTAGATTTATGTATCAAGGACAAGGTGGTTGTATTTGGAGTTGCCACTTGACTCTACACTAGAACTTACTAATCTTTTGCCTAGAAAGGATTCAAAATTAGATCTTATTTATGCTTTTTATAATATACCCTTCTATATTCTAACATTTATGAGTCCCTTATCATGCCAATAAGCAAAATAATGATTAAAAAAAGTATATATATGACCTTTACACACAAGGAATAACAAATTGCAATAATTGAAATATATCATAAAGTATAAATACATAAGATATAATACATCCATAAATCGGTTATTTATTGATCGTGTGTGACCTGATAATTACCCATAATTCCATAGAAAATTAATAGTAATTACCCACCTCCCATCTCTAGGAGGTTGACCTTTGTTAAAATACATTTTCTTATCTGACTTTTATTAAGGAAAATCAAAACAATTTTTATTAAGAAAGCACCAATTAATTATGTAGAAGAATGATTGCTACGAGGTTAAATTTTACGTGCAAAACGAGTTAATTAAACTATCTATTACAACCAAAATAAATGAAATTATTAAAAAGTATAAAATTAGAACAAATAAACATGAAATAAAGATTGATCCCATTCCTGTGTTGGTAAGTCCATACAGACTACACATGGCTCTTAAGCAAGTCTACGCTGACATAAGGTAAATGTTGCAGTTGGTCTATCTGAATCTATCTCTGGTGTAGATGGCCAATCTTACACAACATAAAATAAAGTGGTTAGTAACACAAATAGAGGTCCATGAGGATCTAATAATAGTACTAAATAGGATTATCACAATAAATGTTATAAATATACATTTATATATGAATAATTATGGAATACGCATGTACAGTTGTTATAAATAAAATGATGCTTAAAATAATGAATGCTAAAAAATAACACAAAAATAACTTTAACACAACGAAATCTATACGGACTATATAGGGAACATATACATCAAATATATGGATCCATGTGGACTACACTTCTCATGAAAGGGCGACCACATGGATTTAACATCAACTTTAGAATGTGAATAGCATACATATAGATGAATAGAATGGTTAAAACATCATACAAGAACATATTTGATATAAATATACTTCACCTACTATAATTATTAGTATGAATGGAATACACATTGGTAAACATTAAATAAGTATTGAAAATAAGATATAGAATACAAATATAAGATGGTTAACATAAATAAGTCCGTAACGAACAACTATATCAATTATTGTCTTAAAAATATGTTTGTGTGGACTTGACTTATCAAGGAAAAAGTTCCATCCAGACCTAAAAATGATTACAGAATTTTGATTATTTCAAGAACAATGCAAACACAAAAAAAATCATGTATAAATGTTTACCCACTCTTATAATTGATATGGGATTAATCAAACCACCTCACAAGTCAATTCATCATGGGAGGTCATTGGTTAAAGAATAAAAAGTATGTGAAGAATGAAATAACAAAAAGGAGGCTATAGATCTTACCTCGATAATAGCTCTAAGCAACAAGACAAATGTTGGGTTTTGAAAAGAAAATAGTATTTTAGCAATGCCTTAAGACTAATAGAGTGAATATTGCAATAGAGTTTCTTTGTAAACTTTGATAAATTTAATTCCTAGGGCTTTCCTCTTTTAGGTTGATAAGATCGATATTTACTGAGGTTATTTCATTCAGTTGATAGGGGGTTCTAGTCATATTAGAAATCAGAATACAAATTAAAATCCTAATTTTCTAGAAGTTTTTTGGAACATTGTTCGTGCAGACTTGGATTTGAGTATATAGGTCCATGTAGACCTAGCCTTTGGTTATCCTAGCAGACCATGGGTCATGAGCTCAATTAGTTTAGGCTATCTTTAGTTCGTGTGGATTAGCTATCCTTAGTCCATGCGGACTAGTTGTTGGTTTTTATGGACTTATGTGCAGTGGAAATTAAACATCCATGGAACCCAAGCAAAGGTTAAAATATCAAAAAATTGAAAAACAAAAATTACAAAATTACAAAATAAGAATTTATTGTAAATTCTCTACGCAATTCTAATTTGTAGCTTTTCACCTCACCTGGTTGTCGCAAACCATAGTGATCCTCTTAAGAACACCTCCAAGCTATCCACACCAGTAGCAAATTCAATGAGAACTCTTTAAGAGGTGCACAAATGAATTTTATTTTTAGGTGCTAGCAAGAAATAAAATTCAAAAAGAAATAAGATTGAGAAGGCTCAAAAGAGGATGAATTTACGATAATAGTAGAGAACTGTTCTCTCTATTAAGGCTATTTTCTTATGAATGACTTCACAAGGGTTTTTATACCCTTTTTATTCAGCCCTAGGTCAAATATTTCAGCCTTTAAACCTCTAAAAGGTTGAATAAAAATTGGCTTTTAATTAATTAATTAAAAGGCCTAATTCTAACTGTAGCGCCCAAAAATCTCAAGGTTAAGAATAGTACTTCCTAGGATGTAAATAATGTTTCTCGAGACTTATGTCATATTAATCTTATTGAATAGAAGTATTAATTATAATAAAATAATGGGTGAAATTTGAAATAAAAATGAATTCGTGTAGATAGTTAAAAATGACAATTGACTTTTTATGGTAGTATTTGAGAATAGTGACCTAGTGTAAGCTAAACTGTAAAAATATTTCATTTTTGCTCAAATTGAATTGAGGTTAATATAATCTAATACTTAAATATTTCAAATAGTCCATTGGCATTAGAATTAAAATTTTTGGATATCAGCAAGTACTTTTACTAAATCAGGTAAAGTTAAAAAGTTATGTTTTTATCAATTTTTCTTGATTTTCGAGCTCAAAATTTTAGAGGCTTGTTAGGTTAAGTTTTTAATTATTTTTAGAGGTTTAATTGGATGTTAATTAAAGGTTAAAGAAGGGAGAATTTTAATTAAATGGAAGAAAAGTAGGGTTTGATTTATTTTAAGTCATAAGTATATAAGGTCAAAATTGGCTTAAAATCGAGTCAACTCTTGAATAATGGCATCACCCTTCTCCCCCTTTTCTCCTCTTGGTTGACACCATTGTTAGGGATCTCCATTTTTTCTTCTTCTTTCTTCAATCTAACACTAAAATGAGCCAATCAACCCCCAAATCTAACCCTCTATAACCTCTAATCACCTTTTAAAGTAAGAATTCAACAAACAGCCAAGGATTTTTAAGGTTTCAGGTTTCAATAAATAGTAACACACTTTTGATTGGGTAAGTTTTTTTGAGCTTTTGTATTTTTCTACTGTTCCCTAAGTGCCCAAGAGTGTGTTAATTAAGTTGGATTTGATTTTTGATACAAGTATAATTTTATATGGATTTTTTTTTATGATGAACATGTTTATGTTTATAGAGCAAAGTGAGAGGCAAAAAGACAAAGGTAAGGGGAAAGCTTAAGCTATCCTAATTGGTGCATTTTGAACTCAAAGTAAGTGTAATCAAAGTGAAATATGCTAATTATGTGTGTGCCCTAATGATAATGTGTATGTACATGTGTATGGAAATGTATAATTAGCATTTAATGGTGTTAAATGCTAAGGAATCATGTTATATGACTTTATGCTTATGCAATATGACCTTAGAAATGTTTGAATGATTGTGATATATGCACATTGTATAGTGGCTAAATGGTCTATAGTGCATGTGTGTGTGTAGGATGTGCATTATGTATGTTTAAGAGGATGTATTTTTAAGAATGGTGATAAATGATTATAAGAGCATGTAATGATGTATGGAAAGTGATCAATTGAATGTTGTGTGTGCAAGTGAATGCATGGCCGAATGGCCTTATGAGCATGCTTTGGTGTGTTGAAAGCATAGTTCCTATTATGTAATAAGGTTAGATTGTTATGGTATGGATGTTAAATGCACATTAACTTATTATATCATGCATCATAAATAATAATAATGTTTGGTTGAGTTTGAACATTATGGTGGTTGAATGTTTTAGATATGGCTATTAAGGATGTTTGTTATGTATGAGCTTATATTTGAGACATATGTATTCAAGAGGAACAAGGTTTATGTAACTATGTTGTCGATGATATTATGCTTTTTTTATGCCTCTTTGGCCAAAGCAATGATATGGCATGTTTGCCTCATGGTTTTCATCATGATAATATGCTAAGAATTGGTATATTATTCATGTCATGTTATGATGGCATATGTTATGATACGTGTAGACAAAGAGGAAGTATATTATGTTTGAAAATAAAGTATAATCACATTGTGCATTTCATAAGCCTATGCATGTTATTGGTCATGTTATGCTACATTTTTTTTTAATTTTTTGATAAGGGATATATGGACATGTTTAATAAGAATTGATTATGATAAATAAAGAAATGACACATTTTTTCCTATTGGTCATTCGTTGGCCAAACTAATCATGAAAATCTACTTTAAGCCAAGTTAATAAGGTGAAACTAAAAATTGAATATGCTTAGCAGACCATATGAGTAAATAACCTAGTTTGGATAGGTTAATCAGTTGCTAGGGGTAATAGCAGTGTCTAGGGTACTTCTATACCTATATAACATTTAAGCTATGATGCATAAACCTTCGAGTTATGATGATGTGACCTACCGGCCTTATGATGAGTTATAACCTTAGGGTTTGATGTGTGCTGACCTTCAAGTCTGATGTTCTGACCTTCGAGTCTGATGCATTTGGGCTTATGTGGTCCTGAGGGCTTGTGACACGCCTTACTTAGTCCAGACATCGGCTGGTCATCATACTTGACTAAGGAATACACATGTTATCATGCTATCTAAAACTCATAACATGCTAACCTTTTTTCAAAACATAATTAAAACATTCTTAACAAAAAATGTTTATCTTATAAAATTATGGGTTTACAAAAATTTTTCAAAAACTAGTTACTTTCCATATTTGGAAATTCTTATGTCGAAAATTCAATAGCATAATGGCTGTATCAGGACTCTATCCCAAATATGAATAGTAATTTGCATAGTAAATTACACTTTTATAAACTTTTCCTTATCGTACACATCTCTTATGATCCTTCTGATCACCCCAAATCCATTATTAACATAATAACTCAAAACATGCAACAATTATCTTAACATGCACTCAACACAAATCAAAAATCAACTTTTAAATAGGTTTACAGACTTTTAAAATCCAAAAATTAACATTTCATCTAGTTTAGGCTCTATTCCCTAAAATTACATCCATATGAGTGCTATATATCTCTACATCATAAAATTCAGATACAAAATATACCCAAAAGAATCTTCTTCTCGTGGAAACTTGATGATTCGAGGCTTCTACTTAAATTATCACCTTACTTATGCATTGTAAAAATAGATAATGTGCTAAGCAATAGCTTAGTAGTGTAATCGATATAACTTGAGTAAATATGCCAATTATCATCATACATTAATATATGAAATATAAACATTCACATTCTCACATGATATGCAATAATAATCATAACATGCATAAATGCACTAGCATGGCATAAGACATTTACATACTACATCATAAAAATCATACATTATTAATCATGTCATTTATTATATAAACATGTTCATTATTCATTAAAGTCCATTTATTTAGCTTACACTCAAGAAATAATTACCTTATGGATAACGGAGTATCAGTGGCCCACCTAGGCCCTCATAACCATATAAGCCTTACACGCATTAGACCCGAAGGTCAGAAAACTCATAGACCCAAAAGTTAAACATAAGGTAGGCTAATACAACGTCCATGAACCCATAGGTTTATCTACCAATGTAGGTCCGAAGATAAATAATCATAATGATAAGCCTAAAGGTTAAAATGTATCGCAACCTAAAGGCTACATAAAAACCTGAAGGTTAATGCATCATAACTCGAAAGCTACTTAAGAACCTATCAGTTCATGCATCACAACCCGAAGGCTATAGAGGTACTAAAGTATCCTAGCAACTGCTGTGACTCCTAGCTGATTGATCAACCTATTTGACTAGTTGTATTGGCTATTAACTAATTATTTTTAGTTTCATCGTATTAATATCGCTTAATAGTGCTTTTAATTAAATTGGTTTAGCCAATTAATGACTAAATTGGGAAATAATGTGATTATAAGCTTATTACATTATTATGACATTCAACAACATATTACAATGCCATACTTCCAAGTCATTACATGTATAAACTCCTAAACACTTTATATCATTAGTTTCTCGCATTATATGCATTACACATTCTCATGACATTTATTTGCCATATACAATCATCATATACATGATTTATGTAATTCATACACCATAAAGGCTCTCATCTCATTGCATACATGTCATATACATCATGAACATGTAATAGGCAACATCTCAAAGTAATATGCCATATAAATTCAATGTACATCATTAATGCACCATATCATGCATTAAGTCAACAAAGAAATACATTATCACATTAAAATACCTTTAATGTCATAATTATGCATAATATGTTCTAGACACATTATTATTTCTATGCATTTAATCATACATAGCTACTAATATATATAGCATGCATTATAAGCACCATTATATGCCATAGGCCATTCGGCCACTCCATTATGGTGAGTTTATGCTATCATTTTCTTTTTATCATACATACTATCTCATTCCACATGATCACAACCATACAATTAATCAAGCACCTCATCTTATGCTTACCATAAAGCATGGACATACATAAATACTTTATAAACCATATTATGATTCATACATCTAACATACATATCATTACATCACATAATCCAATCTCACATGCATATGGCCAATTAGCCATTACATACATAATTTATCATTTTGATGCAAATTATGCCATTTCACACGCATATGCATATACATATAGGCCATTCAGCCATTATGCTTCTCAACCCTTTATAATACCATTAATCTCTTCATACATTATTTTCTCATGTCCATATAGTTAATTACATTCATTCATGGTCATTTTTCATACATAACACATATATATGATACATATATGTTCACATGTGACCATACAAAGCCAACATACATACATGTAAGATCAAGTGGCCATTTCGGCCATAATGCCTCCCTAAGGTTACAAAACTCCATTTTATCCATTCATCTTCAATATTATGTCCACATAGACATTTAATACCATACATATGTATACATCACATTTTTCATGCATTATGCACACTTACATACACATACATGCATGGTTATATTTCTATAATATTAACACACGTCATTTTTATCTATCTAACACCACAAATAGTTTTAACATACATTAATTACATTATGCATCACAATTAAATGCCACTTATTGTATTGATTATGCATTAAATACACAAGTATCATTAACAACTCATTATGGCATACTTAGGGTATAATTAATTCTACACAATTTATGTGGACTATACATACCAAGAGAGTTAAAACACACTCCTAAGGACCACTTACACCTTGTTCTTGCCTTTGTCTTGAGCTTTATCGGTTTCCTCAACTGCCCATTATAGATTCAATATGTAAAAATTTGTAATAAATCATATGAATACTAAATGACAAACTGACTACATAGATATGACCTTGGGCACCTGGGGAATATGGGAAAAAGTTAAAATTTGAAAAATCTCACTCGATCAATTTTGAGTTACTATTCATCGAGGTAGAAAATCAAGCCAGTCTCTTATTTTTTGCATAAATCAAGGTAAAATCAGTGTCTAAAGGTCTTAAAGGCATGGCCTCGGGTCTCAAGCAAAGGAAAATGGGGAAATTTAGAGGTAGAGAGGAGCAAAAATGGCTTTTTCTTTCCTTGGCAAGGGTGTCAACTGCTGGTTTTGGTAAAGGGTTCTATTCGTCCTTTGACTAGCATATGACCTTTTATATAGATAGTTTTTTTTTTTCAAATTTTCTTGCCTTATTTCTAACATCCAAGAAACCCATAATTTTTCATAAATCAAGCCTTAAAAGCCTTTAAAAATTTGTGCTCAAAAAATGCAAAAAATTGATTAAAAATATAGTTTTTAAGGTTACTCGATTTTTGTAAAAATACTTCCTAATCTCCAAAAATTCCAATTCTAATGGCAACAGGCTAATTAGAATTTTTAAGTATTAGGTTATATTAATCCCAAAATTTTCTGAGCAACTTTTTTGAATATTTTTCGGTTTAGCTAAAATTGGGTCACTATTCACGTAACACTGTCGTAAAACTTTCTTTATATTTTTAACCAACTAAATGACTTCAGTTTGCTTTCAAACTTTGCCTAAAATTATTTTATGATTAATACTTTCACTCAGTCGCTTTAGTGCATCTCGAGTCTTGAGAATATTATTCACTTCTCTAGAAAGCATTATTCATAAATCAAGATTTTTCAGGCATTATAGGGCTTTAGTGGTCCATTAAGACACTATTATCCATTTTAGCATATGTGTTTTCTTAAGTATGGGTATAATAAATCGATATTAATGAAACTTAAAAACATGAACTCCATAGTGTGAAATCTAGATGTTTATGCATGATAATATGTTTTAGAAACTTTTCATGTTGAGTTACATATACATAGCATGTTTAATATTTATATATCATGCAAGTTGAATATTTATGATGTGTCACTTTTATGCATGATAATTGATGGAATGATTGCATAAGTTACTTTGATTACACCACTAAGATATTACTTAACATATCATGTGTTTTTGCAATGTGTAGGTAAGAATAATAGTTTAAGCTAAAGCCTTAGTATGACAAGACTATCAAGAAAAGGCATTTCTTTTGGTATATTACTATATATATAAATTATGTAATGTAGATATGTTAAAGCTCTCATATGATGTACTTATAGGACATTGGGCCAAAATTGTAATATTAAATGTTTTAAAACCTTTTTAAGTGTTTTGTAACTTCATTAAAGATTGTTTAAATTATTTTGACTTGTATGATATCTTTGCCTATTGCATGAAATGCAATTTGAGTTGTTGGTTGATTTGGAGTAATAAGAGGATCACAAAAGTTGAAGAATGAGATTTTTTTTTAATATAGAAGTGCTTTTATCCGTATAGGTTTACTATTCATTTTAGGTAGTATCCCAAAACAACTGTCATGCTATTGGATTTTGACATGAGGATTCCCAAAACTCTTTTAAAATTTTAAAAGTGAAGTTTTATTTAAATAATATTTTTTGAAATTTAGTGCATGTACTAATGATGTCAAAAAGGTTTTCAATTATAATGGGTTTTAAAGATAATAAGTTTAAATAATATGTTTTGTGTGTTTACTACTTATTCGGGTTTGAAGATCGGATTTGGGCAAGGGGTGTCACATTTAGGTGGTATTAGAGCTTCGATTTAGGCATTCTTTGGTAACATATAAGTGCTTTAGGTTTAAGTTATACATCACACAATTTATGGTATCGAGGCTTATAACTTGTTCTTTTACCTATAAATTACAATGAGTTCTACACCATGAGATAATGAGCAAGTTGAGAGCCATGCTTCAATGATAGTTGGACAAAGGGCCACTAGGCCAAGTCTATTACAAAGAGTAATGCTACCCAAGCATCTTTAATAGCACAAGTACCGCCAATCTTTCTATAAGAGATATTGTAGCTGTTAAGATAGGCCACAACAATAGCACCTATACTAGTTTAGCAACTACTATTGCTACCCCGAGCTCTCTAAAAGACATATCTTGAAAGGATAAAAAAGATGGAAGTTGAGCACTTCAAATGTGAAAAGAGTGGCAAATACCGGTAAGATAGAGTACTAGTTAGTTAGAACTATTAATCATGGAGTAGCTAAAATGTATTCCTAGGGAGAAAGTCATATGTACAACTTCTCTTATACAGGAGTAAGCCTATAAGTTGTGGGATGCCTTAATTGAGCATAAGAATGAGGCAAATTTGACACGAGACTTCATCATTGAAGAGTTTCAAAAGAAGTATATTACTGAGCACTACCTGGATACTATAAAGTAAGAGTTTGTGGATCTTAAGTAAGGTTAGAGGTCTATACTAGAGTATAAGAAGGACTTCACAATGCTGAGTTGATATGCTAATCATAGTACAGATAGAAGCTGATAGATGTAAGTGGTTTAAGAAAGGGCTTAATGTAGAGATCAAGATGCATATAGCTCTAATAGAGATTAGAGATTTTTTTGTGTTGGTAAAAACTTTTCATGTAACAGAGGAAGTTCAAAAGGAGAGATGTGAGCTTTATTAGAAGAAGAGATCTTATGGCCAGGGATCAGCCACTCTAGCTTAGTTTTTAGAGAAGAGGAATAAGGGAGGTTAATATTTTACATAGCAGTAACCTTCAAAATAGGGCCAATCATAGAAAACAAGTCAAGGGAGTAAGAATAAGGCTAGCCAACAATCTCAGGTTTCTAGTACTCTTGCACCTACAAATAAGAGTAGCCAAGTACCGTAGCGTCAGACATCTTATAAGAGACATCGAGGAGAGTGTTGCAAGTACAAGTGAGGAGTTTATTTCACATGTGGTTCATTGGATCATTTTC
>CANXYI010835676.1:0-13816 GCA_948208565.1 Hura crepitans | reverse complement strand
ACGAATATGTCTATTCTTTTAAATATCTTTGTATGTCATGATACTAGAGCTTGCTATCAATTCCCCTTTCATGGCAATCTACTACCTTTTGAAATTAGGTCTGTTAGAACTTGATAGCATGACTAGTCTCATTTTTGCTCCTATTAGGTTGTCCCATACTAATACTAGAGTGGCCAGTGTATCTTCCATCTGATTCTCTTGTCAGGGCAAGTGGTGGAATGGTTAGACTTCAAATTTGTTGCTTAACTGATTCAAAAATTCTACATATAAAACTAGCTTCTCTTCCCTCACAACCTATTCCCCTAAGGCCTAATGCACTACCAATATCAATCTCCATAAACCTCTATAGATTTCATGACTAATATAAGAATGGCTTCTAGCCTAAAGATGTATGCTTCATATTTTGCTGCATTATTGGTGGCCTTAAAGTTCTACTTCTTCAAAGTAGGATTACTTCATCCTCAATGGAAATTAGAATTATCCCATGCTGACCCCCTTATTATTAGACGCATTGTCAAAGTACACAATTTATTCTTTCTCTAAAATGGTATTGAGGGTCTCATCAGGGAATTTAACTCAAACTTTTCTCCTTCAATTGGTTATTAGGGTAGAAAATTTGCTATTGCCTTTCCCTTGATAGTCTTTTAGGTGATACATTCTATGTCAAACTCTTGCAATAATACAAACCACTTACTTAGCTTACATACTACAGAGGGAGTAAAGTGGAGATGCCTAAACGGATCATGCTTGGCCATTGCTTGTATTTTATAAGCCTAAAAATAGTGCCTTAGTTTCCTTAAGCCTATATTATTGACAAACAAATCTTTTCCATTTCTATATACTTCTCTTTATAGGGAAGGAACTTTTTGTTCAACTAATAAATAGCAAAATCGACCTTAAATTCATTTTCTTATGCAAGCATGGCTTTTTTATAGAACTATGCTCGATAGCTAGATACATAATTAGAACCCAATACAGTTAAGGAGGTTTTAAGATCAAAGGACTAGTCATATACTATTTTATCTTATCAAAGGTAGCTTGGAACTATTCATTCCACTTCACTGTAGCATTTTTTTTATAGTTTAAAAATTGACTCACATATGGTGGTTAGCTTCACATTGAGCCTATTATATACTAAATTTTGCTAGAAATCCTTATTTTTTTTTATCTTAGGAACATGCATCTCAATGTTCGCCTTGACCTTATCTAGATTCAGTTTTATCCCACCTTGACTGATGATGTGTCCTAACAATTTTCCTGAGGTAACCCTGACCATACACTTTTTGGAATTTAGGTGGAAATTATGCTAATCTATTCACTGAAAAAACTTTTCTAATACCTTGAAATGACCTTCTTTTATTTCTGACTTAACTACCATTTCATCTACATATACTTCCACTTCCTTATGGATTAAGTCCTTTATAATCTTAGTTGCCATGCACTGATAAGTTGCCCCAAAATTCTTTCACCCAAATGGCATCACCTTGTAATAGAAGTCTCTCAATTCCATGATGAAAGTTGTTTTGATATTGTCAATAATCTTATTTGGAATTTGATTATACCATGCATACCCATCCATGAAACTGAACATCTTTTGTCAACTAGAACTTCTACATAGCATATAGGAAATTCATCTTTAGGGTAAGCCTTATTCAAATCCTGATAGTCTATACAAATTCTTAATCTCACATCATTTTTTAGTATTAGGACCACATTAGCCAACCAAATCAGCCATTTTACTTCTTCCAAAAACTTGATGTCTACCTAATTGTGCACTTTCTTCTTAGTCTTTTTTGCTTATTTAGGTCTTATGCACCTTAACTTCTATTTTACCACCTTAGCCCCTTCATAAGTCAAAATGGCATACTCAACAACTGACTAATGTATTCTAAGCATATCCTAGTAAGTCTATGTAAAAACTTGTTTATATTTTATTATTAGTCTTTCAAATGTTTCTCTTTCCTTGCAGGAAACATTAGATATAATTAAAATATTTTTAGGTTCATTTTCAATGCTAATATTAAATGGTTTGATTTTTATCTGATTCAATATTGAATATGTATGCATGGTTATGATCATAATGCAATATGCCATTTGGCACAATATCACACAAGTAAGTGAAAACAACATATATTTCATTAATCTTAGAGACAAAGAGGTCATCAGCTTCTACAAGTTTAGTAAAAAGTTCATTAACATATTACAAACATAAATAGAAAAATCATTAGAAATAATGGTAACAGCTTAATCTTCATCTTGAATTAAAGCTTGCATCTTTTTTCTTCATTAGCTTTATCTTGTATCTTATCATCCTCTATCTCAGTAAGTTTGTCTCTAATAGGCTCCCTTCCCATGGCTTTCTTAACTAGGTATCCTCTCATCCTCTATCTTAGTAAGCTTGCATCTTTTAACATTTACGTTGTCCAGAGATGACATTAGGCCATCGACCTTTTCTTTTTCATCTTTAAACATAGCCATTGTTTTTGAGTAATAGATGTCGTTGAAGATGTGGAAGTTTGGCTTCACCAATTCTCCTATTTCAAACACCTTAACCTTGCCACGATAGGCTCTTTTAAGGTTTCCCTTTATGAAGTAATAGTTAAACAGCACATTACATCGTACTCTTTTACAAAATTAGGTCCCTTTTTTTCTTTGTAGCCTAGCCCCCCTTTTAGACTTGTAAAATTGGCCCTTAGTCTCCATCGGTGCTAAAAAACCTTGTAAATTATTCCTTAAGCTAGCACTAAGTAAATAATCCCATTTCTTCATAATTCCCAAGTGCCCTAAATTGACCCATTCAAAATTGTTTATGCTAGCCTTATGAATCTAGTCAAAGGCAGATCGACAATGTGAAGTGAGTCCACCGTGTTAACTCTTACCACATTGATAGTCATGATACCTCTTTCATGGGAGAAATTTGATCATTTGCTATAAAATTGATGGCATGCCTATAATTTTTGGAACTAAAGGTGGTCTAGTAGTAGGGCAAAGCTAAGTGGGGTATTATGTATAGTGAACACTGTATTATCAATGATCGAGCGTACCTTTACTTTAGCAATAAAAGTCCCACTTGGCCTATTTTGTGTTATTGTCATGAGCCTATATCTCCTGGTCAGAAGGTGTTAAATTGACCTCTTTGGTCCTTAAACTGGTAAAGATCTTAAGAGAGAAGATGATCAAAGATAGACCATCATCTACTATGGCATGTGAAGTCTTCTTGCCATTCACTTTAACTTAGATAAACAGGGGATGATTGTGGCTTCTCCCTTCAATAGGTAATTCACTCTTTTTAAAGGAGATAACTTTTTTCCTTCTTTGAAGCACTTCTAATACTTGTTGGGAAATAGTAGTAGTGAAGACTTGAGTTTCAGATTCAGTTTGGGCCATGTTCTTGGGAGCTCATCAATAGGTGCCACACGTTAACTTGAGTTAATGTCTTTTTTAATTGCCTTATAAGAACATCTTCTTCATTTTTTTCTTCTATTTCATTTATCTTCCTTTTATCCTTTTAGTGTGGTAGTTCTAACATTATATGATCGCTTTAGATCACCACCTTGATGCCTTCAATTTATGAACCTTGCTCACTACCTCCTTTGATTCCAAACTAGAATAATCCTAAATCCTAGTTCCACTACACTCCATATAGTCACTTTTTTCTTGATTTCAATCTTAACTTTTTTCTTTCCTTTCTCACACTTTTCCTTAGAGTTTTTCTCTTACCAAACTATTACTATTATGGCTCTCTAACACTTACCATTCTTACCAAAATGTCTAGTACCATACACATCTTGAAACACCACCCATTCAAGCAATCCTAACTCAAATATGAAAACTATGGGAGGTACGTTATGATAGGAATTCTACCCTTTCTTCTTCCCATCTTTGGGGTTTGGTATCTACTTGTTATTAATGAAATCTTGTATGGCATTCTTTAAAGAATGGTTGTAATCAGTGAGATGGCTGATGTCTTGATAATATTCATAGTACTACTCTAACTTTTGGCTAGGGGTGCTTTGGGTCCTTATAGGCTTGGGTGGTAAAAGCTATAACTTCCTCTTATTTTGTAACCTTTTGAGGCACCATAATAATGGATACCCTAGGTTTGAATAGTGTTAATTAATAACTGTAGAGACGCTAAGGGTTTATTCGCTTAGTTTCTGTTGCCATTCCTTTTTGAACTAGGTGTAAAGACTCTTTGTTCTTCCTAGCCTCATTCTCTTCCTATGAGTCTATGATAATATCTTTCAAAGACTTCTAATCTTTAATCCCTTTTACCTTCAGACCACCCTTGAGGAATGTGACAACATTATAGATGAACATCTTAACTTGATCAATCTCCTTTAGCTTATCTTGTATTTTGAGGAATATGGCTCTCTATCTCTGTAAATATTCCGTAAAGGTTTCAATTATTTTGCTTTAATAACTCTAAATACTTAAAGGTTACTTTTATACTAACATTGGAATAATACTAGCCAATGAATGTCTTAGCCAACTCAACCCAATCTTTCCTCACCTTCCTCTAAAAGTTATAGTACCAGTCTAGGGCTTTGTAGTTAATGACATGTTGAAAAAGCCTAAGATTTATTTCATAATAAGTCTTTGTCCTTTAATGGTGGTGGTGTAATGCTTTAGATTTACTTTTGGGTGGATGTTCTATCAAATTTGTTTATATTAGGCATGCAAAACTTATATGGCAATTATTCTTTAGATTCCAGAGATATATCTTGCATATCAATTCCCCAACTGTGAATATTAACCAAGTTACAATGTCAATTTTGTTTTGTAGCTTGCAATTATCAAGGTCTTCTTTATTAGAAATGATTGGCTTAACTTGGAGAGTCCTCTTATTCAAATCTATATCATTAACTAGATTTTTACATAGTTATCTTTAAAATTAACCTAGGTAGCCTCTTTTTATTTATCTATGGGTCTAAGCAAGGCAAGTGTTTGGTGAGGTTATGGTAGAGTAATTGGGTTTAAGGTAACTTGGTTTTAGGTTGTAAATATTTTAGCTTGATGGTTTAGGTATTAGTTTAAGATGATCGACAGGGCTGTGACCCTGTCACTTTGAAAAGTTGACATAGCTTCATTAATCTCTATTTTATTTTAGTCTAGTGCTTAGTCAAGTTCTTGTTTGGTTAAGGGCACTTGGTCCTTTATATCTTCATCTATTTCTTTCAAGGTAATTGGCAAGCCAAGCATTAATGAGCTGCGAACTAGTCTTTTTCATGGTCTCTGCTAACCTTTATGACCTATGATGGCTATCATCCATAAAAGGTTAGTTCATGATGCATGACAATTATTGTGTGACATGACACATTTATGCATGAATGCAATAGAGACAAATACATACAATAGCCTTTCAGCCTTATTTCTTCCACACATGTGTTATAGCTATGTGTCTTAGATAGGGTTTCACTGAAGCTTCAATTAGGGACGCATGAACACGAATGGTGTACAACTTCAAACTGGCAGCATGATGCTCCTTATTTTAGGCATTCACAAAATTTCGATGGTTGTTGTTAAATGAATTTTAATTATTCAAAAATAAAAATTTTAGCCTAGACCGTCTAGCTATAAAAAGGCCTAACAAGTCTAACCTCATCTCAAGAAAGGTTAAAATTCATTTCATAATAGGAGTCCATATCACATAATGTAACTTATTACAGCATCTTAAGGGAAAGTGTATCTAGGCTAATTACATAAGGTTATGGTATAATACTGTTCGCATTTGTGTCTTTCTAAATAGGTCAACTTGAAATGATCAAAGACTTAACTTAGTTTGCACCATCTCAAATCTAGAAAGATGAGAAGGCATACCAAGTAATCTTAAAACCATTTCTAAAGATCGATTTGGAAGATGCAGGGTGGGTACCACAAGGTAGGTAGAGTTGCCACCTAACAAAGGTTGGAAATACCTTGTAGGACCATGCTAGAGAATGGTTTGGAATCATACTCTTATTTATACTTCAAATTAATACAAAATGAATCTAAATAAATTGGTAATTTTATTCTTTTTCTCACACATGTTTGGAAATTAAAAAAAGGCATACTTGATCACATTTATTTTGCAAGTTAAATATGCATTGTATAAAAATATATTCAAATGTGGATTATACATTCAATAAATTATGCTATTAATTATTGTGGAAAATTTGATTCCCTAATAAAATTTTTTACAAATTCATTTTTATTATTGTGACTTTTGTTTAAGAAAAATCAAAAACCATTTTTTTTATTAAAATACCAATTAATTAATAGAAAATAATCATCTTTCTACCTATTACAACATTCATGGAAAATTACAAAGAAAATATGCTTGAAAAGGAAATAAAAAAATGAATGGTACATGGCAATTTCCTAAAATACATTCTAATAAAAAAATTAAATTAAAATTACATATAAAATCCCTTAAATTACATTTCAACTAAAAAATAATTAAATTACATAAAAATCAAATAAATGAATAAAAAATAAATTAATCAAGAAAATTATAACAATGATGTAAATAATGAAAAAAGAAATAAATAAAAATATCAATGAGGACCAAATGAGAGATTTTTTGTAAGGATAAAACAACCATTTTCATAGAAGGAAAACAATTGTTTTATCTCTCTGGATAGAAACAAGTGAAATAAAAATTACAAAATAGATCAAAAAAATTACAAAATATCACAAATGGTCCATCAAATATAAATAAATTAGATCTACATCCTTAGTAGAAAATAAAAACAAAGATGGCAAAAATAAAAACCATAATAATAATAAAAAAAATAAGAAAAATAAAATAACAATTATTAACAACATAATAATCATAAAAATGACAAAAATAAAATGAGAAAAATACAATAAAAATAAGAGGAAAAGAAATAGACGAAAAATAATAAAATGAAAATAAATACAAATAAATGAAAAATGTTAAATAAAGGGATTGAATCACTCTGCCTAATTAATAGGCATATGACTTAATTCACATATTAAAGAAAAAAGTGGATAATTACCTAAGATAATTGCCTTTAGGTTCTCTTCAAATGGTTTAACCAGAAATTTCTATAAAGGTTTCTTTAATTAGAGAAAAGAGAAAAAGAATATAATTTTTTAGATTTTTTGCTTTAAAAGGAAAGGAAGATTATGCTTTGATGTGTTATTTAAGGTGTCAGTCTTTGTTTGTCCTTTTTTCCATTTATAGGTAGGGTTTTTTGGTTGACAATGAGATAGAACGACCCTTTTTGGGTGATAAAATTTTTGTTTTTGTGCTGAAATGTTTGCTTTTTATAAAAATTTTAAGTGACAAAAATTCTTGTGTTAAGGAAAATGGCCATTTTGAGGAAGTTAAAAATAATGGTTTTATCCAAAACATCATCGCTTTTGTCTAAAAACCTTATAAAGAAAATGGTGCATTTTGAGAAAATGATCAAAGTGACAGCTTTAAAGAAGTTTAAAATGGTCGTTTTGCTTCCTAAAATGGGATAATTTTGCTAATCGCTGAAACAAAGCCCATAAAACTCATTTTTATAATTTTTCAAAACTTTTGACTTAACTAAAATTTAAAAAAAGACTTTTCAGTCGTGAAAAGAGCTTCTAAGGTCTAATAATCCTTGTCCTTTTCTTTTTTTCATCATTAGGCAATTCGAACTTGAGAGCCTCGAGACCTAATTTCTATAGTTGCCTTCAGCTTTAGTGAGGCAACTATAAGATGTGTGAAGTGGCCAAAAGTTTATAAAAGGAGAGAGACACGTACCTGATTGGGATGAATGTCCTGCTTGGTAAGTGTCATGCTCTTTAAAGCGAATGTGGTGTTAATGCCTTAAAGTGATGTTGATGATTCCAAGAGCTACCTTTGCTCAATAGGTGTAACCTGAATCGACTTAGATGATGATTCTGAGAGTTACCTCTAATCTGTAGGTGCGACTTGAGTTGGCTTTAATGATGATTTTGAGAGCTACCTCTACTTATAGGTGTAATTTGAGTCACATTTGATGATGATTCTAGAAGTTACCTCTAATTAGTAGATGTGACTTACGTCATCTTTGATGATTTTGAGAGCTACCACTACTTGGTAGGTATGACTTGAGTCGGTCTCAATGATGATTTTGAGAGCTACCTTTACTCAGTGGGTGTGACTTGAGTATTCTTTTATGATTTTGAGAGCTACCTCTACTCGGTAGGTGCAACTTATGTTGACTTTGAGGATTTCGAGAGCTACCTCTACTTAGTAGTACGACTTGTGTCGGCTTTAAAGATTTTGAGAGCTAGCTCTACTTAGTAAGTGTGACATGTGTCTGGTTTAAGAATTAGACAATGCGAGCTGTTGTATCTTATTAGGTGTGTTTAAGAGCTCCCTCTACTTAGTAGGTGTGACTTGAGTCAACTTTAAGAATTAGATAGGGCAAGACTATTGCATTTGATAGTTATTTTATATTGAATTGACTTTGGTTGGAATGAGTCTAAACTGGTATACTTGTAAGCTATAAGCTTATCTTCTGTGCTTTTCCAATCTAGTGAAACCATATGCTCAAGAATAGGTTGATGCCTGGGTCTACTTTGCTGTCATCTTAGAGGAATTTTTTCGTCTTAGTTCAAATGTATATATGCAATTGTAGTGAGAGAAAGTTCTAGATAAAAGTGACATGTAAAGTGAAAAATGGCCATTTATATAGACTATTGTGAATAGTCATTTTGTAGCCTAAAAGACACTTGTTTCATAATATTTAAAATGGTTGTTTTTGCCACAAAATGCCTATTTTCATCTTGCTAAAAACAACCACTTTAAATACAAATATATGTATTAATGACGGAGCACATAGATCTTCAGACTAATTGTGTATTTTGAATCTTCATTCAGCTTCCAATGGGTGATGAATTAATTCATAAGCCTCATAAAATCCTTGATGCTTCATTAATTAGGGAAAATCACATTTCGGCTCATTTCAATGAGCTAAAATTCCTTTATCATGTTCGACTAGATTTTCCTTTTTTGCTTACTACTGCTAGATTTTGGATCCATAATTCCATTTTTTTAGGTTTTCACAGTAAGAACTATGCTCCTTATATGAGGAGTTTGCTGCCATTTTAGGTGTTAGATATTTTGTTGAAACATTGCCTTGCTACCCAAACTGTGTTTCTGACTATCCCTGAGAGGTGGTAGAAACATTTGGTACCTATCCCTTGTTGGCTTGAGAGGGTTCCAAAGAAAGATTTTATGGACTTAGCTTTTTGTTGGCCTTTTCTAATGGTCATATAGATACTCATTCACTATTTGTTGGAGTCCTTTTATTCATCTTCTTTATCAAATACCTCAAAATGAATTCTAATAGGAACTTTGGAGGTTACAGATTTTACGACATTGTGGATAGTATATGAGATTGTATGAATCCTTTTTTGCTTATACTTACTAAGACTATCATAGGATTAGATGTTGTGCACTTTGGTATAACATACATTTTTTATGAGAGTCCTCTTCTTCTTCAAGTATCTAATCTACTTCTTTTATTTTTGGAAGTAACATGCCTTTTGAGCTTTCATGCTACTTTTTTAAAAATGGATTACCTTTTTGATTTTCACCCCACCTTGAGCCTAATTTTTTCTTAGAAAGCCCATTTTTGGATTTTTATTACTAATGGCTTTTTTTAGATCTAGTTATAGGAGAAGTTGAGCTTGCTTATAGACTCGCCCCTTTTGTCTTCTCTTCTTATATATGAAGAACTTGTTGCCTCGTGTAATATTACATCAGTTTTTTTATGCTAATCAATGACATCTAGTTAAGATCTATGATTGATGAGAATATTGACTTCAGATGTTTATGGTTAGTAGAGAATCATGTGCGACACAGTCGTAGATCTAACTGTGTTCCTCTAGTTAGACTACATAAGGTCACTTTTTGTATTACTGATCATTGTGTCAGACAGTTTAGGGAAGCATAAGACATTGTCAGAGCCCTATTATTTTTAGAGGCAAAGACCTGACTACTATATTTACCATAGGTCATAATGATTTATGGAGGCAAATGCCACTGAAAGTTACATTTTAGCTGTGTCTGCTTGTGATTTCATCCTTTGATAGAGTATAAGAAGTAGGTCATTGGTCCATTTAGAGATAACAGACCTTGATGGTTAAGATGTAAAATGATTGCGACGGTAACAAGAGATAGAGGATATAGATATAAACTAATCTTTATTACCTTTTCAACATGCACGAGGATTGATGCCTAAACTCCTTACAAAATGAATGTACTAATTACTTTAGTCTATGAAATGCTTAATTAAGCTTATTAAGTGGTCTTATCTACTTCTATCATTGTAGCATTAATGATAATCACAAGATAAACATTAATGCAACAATATAGGTTCTTTATTTAATTAAAGAAGATCTTGAGTACATCTAACTCTTGTCATTAATTAGCCATCATAGGTTTTCTTGATTAACTTAGCCCCTAATTGTTGTATAGGATGCCTTTTTTTTTATTTTTGCACTATTGGGGTGTCCATTTTTAGCAAGGCCACCATTTTTTTTTTAGTTTTTAACCCATAGGGCATACTTTTTCTTAGGTTTTTACCTGTATAACTTCTTTAATTTGTCAATATTGATTGGCTCTTTAAACTTATTACTATCAGAATCTGTGAGAATTGTTGCACCTTTTAGCAAGAGTTGTTTAAGAATAAAGAGTCCTTCCCAATTTGGGTTGAGCTTCCCTTTTGAATCCATTATCCTCATTCTCATCTGTTTGTAATTTAAAGCCCCTACTTTTAGTCTATGACTTTTGACTTTCTTGCCAAATGCCTTTGCCATATGCTTCTAATAGACATGATTATGATAATTTGCCTTTGTTCTTTTCTTATCCAATAGATTCAGCTACTGCAACCTATGTTTAACTATTGTGGTTCAGGAAATTTAGCTTCCAAAGCTACTCTCAAAGACTGCAATTTAGTTTCTACTTGCAACATTGCATTTATTCTATATACCAAAGAGAAAAGAGTGGTTCCTGTTGAAGTTTAGGCTATTGTTCTGTAACCCTAAAGTGCCTATGGTAATTTGTCAGCTCAATCTTTCTAGGTGTCAACCATTTTAGCCAATATCCTTTTGATATTCTTATTCATAGCTTCAATTGCTCCATTGGCTTATGGTTTGTAAGAAGATGATCTGTGGTGCTGAATTTGGTACTTTTGTAAAAGTACCCTAGTTTCAGCTTGAAATTGTACCCCACTATTTGAGAATATATGGTGTGGAACCCCATATCTACATATCAAATTCCTCTCTATAAACATGGACATTTCCTTTGCTTCTAGCTTCTTAGAGGATTTTGTTTTAACCCATTTAGAGAAATAATCAGTTGTTACCACTATAAAGCAATGTCCATTTAAAGTTGTCAGACATTTCTCCCTAATTATATCTATCCCTTAGTCAATGAATGGCCAAAGTGATAAAAGATTATGTAATTTTGACATTGGCATATGGCTTATATCTTCATATTTTTGGATTTTTTTGACATTTCTTTACATATTCGGAATAATCATGGTCTATTGTAAGACAATAGAATCCTTGGCACATTATTTTTTCTTACTAGAGCCAACCCATTCATATGTGTACCACATGACACTGAGTGTATTTTCTCTATAGTCCTATTGGTTTTTTTCTCATCCAAGTAGCGGAACTAAATACCATCAACTTGCTTTTTGTATAAAGTTCCATCCATACTGATAAAATGAGATGACAAACTTCTCAATAATCTTTTTGTTCTTTTTAGTTGCTTTTTTTTGGAAAATATCTTGTTTGACTTAGTATATAACCCAAAAGTTTCCTTAAGGTTACCCCAAAATACACTTTTTAGAGTTCAAGTGAAGATTGTATTTGTTAATTCTTTGAAAGAGTTTCTCTAAAGCTTCAAAATCCTTTTCTCTAGTAATGGATTTGATCATCATATCATCCACATAAACCCTAACTTCTTTATAAGTCAAGTCATCTAGTATCTTAGTAGCCATCATTTGACAAGTAGCTCTACCATTTTCAATTTAAAAGGCATGAACCTATAGTAGAAATACCCAATCTTAATCTTATCGACTATCTTATTCAAAATCTGATTATATCCAGCATAACCATTAATAAAGTTGTACATCATACACATGGAAGCACTATGGACCAAGATATCTATGTGTGGCAAAGGAAAGTTATCCTTTAGGTAGACTTTATTTAGATCCTTATAATTTATGCACATCTAAACCCTACCATCTTTCTTGATGATAGGTACCATGTTAGCTAAACATGTCGAATATTTCACTTTTTCTAAGAACTTAGCTTTAATATGCTTTTGCACTTCTTTTTTGATTTTTTCAACCCACTAGACTCATTCACCTCATCTTTTCCTTTACTGGCTTTACATTTGGATAAGTGTGGATGGCATGTCCAATAACTTTTTTGTCAATTCTTGACATGTCTTTATAAGTCTAGGCAAAGGCCTTTTCATATTTTTTCAAAATACTCTCAAATTTTATTCTCTCTTAAGGAGTTATGTAATATGCAATTAAGATATCTTTTAGATTTTCAATTGTACTAAGATTAAATAGGGGTAGTATTAATTGAATTAAAATAAAAAATGCTATGCATGTCATGATTATCATTATGCATGATGTAATAAGATGAGACATAAAAAAAGCAAAATTAATCATTTCATTAATGAAAAAAACATAGACATCATTTTTAAAAATTTTTGGTACAAAAATAACATTATTAAAATCAACTGAAGAAGATACTTCAACTTTTAGGATCTATGCTTTGGCGGTCTCATCATTGATATTTTCTTTCCCTTTCTTATAAGTAGAGATCAAAGCAGAAGTCATAATCTCTTCTTTTAGCTATAACTTTAAATCAGTTAGCTTGGTTATAACCTCTTCATCCCAAAAGTCTGATACCATTTTGATTTATTTGGTTACCCAATCAATCATATCATAAAAAATATTAAAACCTAACATTACATTCTCATTGATTATTATCAGCTCTAGTTCTCCATAGTACCTGATCTCTCTAGAAGCTACAACAAAACATTCTTCTATTTTTAGGAACCCTTTATTCTCCTTTTCTTTCCTTGGTTGCTCTGAACTTGCTTTATGTCCCAAGCCCTTCCATCTTTTTATCCTTATGATAGAATAGAGGCTAATATCCTTTGCAAATTACTTCTTAAACCTGCACTTGGTAGATAATTCATCTTTTTCATCATGTTCACTATTTAAGGATCATTGCAAATATCTTCAAAGAAAATCCTTGCTATATGAAGCCAATGAAAGTTTAATTGGCAATTTCTAGCATCGAGACTTGATTCTCCCTTACAACCCTGATGGATATTATCTCCTTTTTGTGCAAAATCTTAATCATCAAAAGTAGAATTGATAGAAATCCTCCGAGCTTATGAAACCAAGGTCTACCCAACAATAAAGAGAAGTTGGATGAGTTATCTAGAACTGTGACCTTGACCTTGAAAGTTTTATAGGCTTGCCTCTTAGTATTGTACTAAGCCATTATTATGAGCTTATACTTACTAATTATTGAATCTTCTATGCCATCGGCAAGCATAGCTATAAGGCCCAAGAAGTTTAAGTGCTCAATCATTAAAAGTACATGGTCAAACAAGTATAAAAAAGGATGAGTAATTAATAAGTAAGAGCTAAAGTAAAATTTGATTAGATGTGAAGTAAATAAGTTTCAAGTTGTTATTTACTTAAAGTTAATCAATAGGGAGTATAATAATAATAATAATAATAATAATAATAATAATAATAATAATAATAATAATAATAATAATAATAATAATAATAATAATAATAAT
>CANXYI010835610.1:0-11430 GCA_948208565.1 Hura crepitans | reverse complement strand
GTGAAGAATGCACACTGATTACTAGGCGTATGATTATTAAGTGTCAACCGTGAGTCTAGTTTTTTTGATAATCAATGACTTGGTCTTTATATTGGGTTAAAACACTTATGCCAAGCTCATTGATTCTTGATTTACACCAAGTAGTGACTCTGACTCTTTGTCGAGAGTTATCCTGTGCACAACAAGAGCAATCCCTTATTCATTGTTATATGGGATAAAGGTTGTATACCAGTAGAGCTAAAAATTAAATTTCTAAGGGTTCTCCTTAAAACCAATATACTTAAAGTAGAATGGGTAAGAAATAGGGCTGAGCAATTAGCCTTATTTAGATGAAAAAAAGACTAAAAGCCTTATTTCACAATTGATTTTATCAAAAAGGGATGGTAAGGATTTTCAATAAAAGGGTTATCCCTCATTAGATCAAAGAAGGGGAGTTAGTCTTAAAGCAAATAAAGCCAATTTTAGAACATCTAAGCAGTAAATTCAAGCCTAATTGGGAAGGTCCATTTTTTGTAAAGCATCTTTTGATGAATGGAGCTACAAGGTTATCTAACATGAAGGCAATGAGTTCTAAAAGCCAATGAATGTAGACCTTTTGAAGAAGTACTTTGTATAGGTACTATGCTAGTAATCATGATATTAATTCTAAATTGCATTGATAAAATTAATATACATGTTTGTTTGGATATTTATTGTAAGGTTTTACTATTCTTTAGGATAGGATTGTATCAATAAGTAGGTAGAGTTAGGATCTTTTTCATATTACTTAAAGGTTCCTTTTATGGTGATGGATTATTTAAGAATAAAAACATTATGAGAAACAATAAAGTTGTGAATTATTTTAGGAAGCTATGCAAGAACAATAAAAAAGAAAATCCTATCATTTACTTAAATGAAAATCTAGATATCAACTATACTAATCTAAGTTAAGATAAGGAAAGAACCTAAGAAAATCTACTAGCAATGCTTTGAACTTGAGCAATTCCTAGATGTGTAGTCATATATATTCAGCCTCTTCTTTTGGAGATCCACCCATGACTTGCATGCTTTGGAGGTAATTAAAAACTTATCCTTATTCTTCTCTTCTACATCAACCTTACTTTAAACTGGGTGCATGGGCCACATCTTAGCTATATCATGACCAAGCTCAGGGCCCCGATAACTACTTCTCATAATAAATAACTCATTCTGAATGGAATATATTTGTATTTTCCAAATTGACACCTTAAGTAAGGAGTATACTAACTAACTTCTTCAAACTCTAGCAAAATCATAGAATTTTCATGAATATGGGAAGTCATATGAACTAATCTCTACTAGAGGCAATTAAATTTAATAGTGTTATCAGTAAGTCTTTCCATAAATCTAATCCAATCCCTTGTTCCATTTTGCACAATATGAATAGCTTTGTAAGGGGTAAAGATAGCCCCACAAATTTTCTTTAGGAAAAAGTATCCTTAACTTCCCTTAAAGCCATAATTAGAGCAATAGTGAACTACCAATAAAATGAGAAGTAGGGTTGCAACTTACCTTATCCAAACCAAGCAAGGTTTCAACCAAGATTATAGGAATTAGATTAAAGCCTTTATAGAGTTGGTACAAGAAATCAGTCACTAAGAATTCACCTTTTCCCAAAGTACTAATGGTCAAGAATTAACATATAAGGCAAAAAGTAACTATATTCAACCTCCTTACTTTGGGGGTGATCATGCAAGAATAAAAGCTTCTCCAAGTCAATTTGATGATTCTAGGATAACACATGGACATATTGATGTTCATCTAGTCTAAAAGCAATGGTCAATTAGGATAGATATGGTATCTACTTATCAAAGACTATTAATGAATGATAACGAGGATGGGACAACCTTGATATAGCTTGAAATTATTTTACCAAGGGGTAAAGCTTTTGGGAGTCAAAGAGGAAGACATGGTCTACTATTTTTTAAACTTACTAGCAATCTTTTAGGATGGGCATGCTCAACCTAATCTAAGCTAAATACTTTAAACCAGCAGGACCTATGAATCTTAATAGATTTTAATCACTTAGAGACAAATTGCTAATGACAAGGAGAAGAAGATTAGGAAAATTGGAAGACATGGTGGAAATGAAGATGATTTTTGAGAAAAAGTGTTAATTATTGGTTGAAACATAATTCTAGGTGTCCAAATAATGTTTACCCTCTAAAGGCCAAAATCAAAGTAAAAATCAAATTAGAGCCAAATCAGCAAATAAAAATCCTAATAAGATTTACAAAAAACTATTGCATAGAGGGTCTTTATAATGGTCATAACCATTGAACGATTGACTATATTGCTACACAAATATTTCATTACCATCAAGTGATGTTGCCAATGCAGACAAGAAGATATGTTCTTTTAAAGTTATGATGGTTGCTAAATTTCTAGTTCTAGGTCATTTCAAGTGTGATTACATAGTGAGAGATAAGATATGCTCAAGATTTAAAAGAAGAATCTTTTTAGTGTTAGCAGAAGTGTGACACCCTCTACCTGATCTGGTAGTCAGACTCGAATAGGAGATGCCACGACACTTCTCCTTACCTTAGTTTGTTCAAAATTTCATTACCTAATTGAAACCTTACTCTTTGCCATTTGGGGTTTACCATTTTATTTAATTATTACTTATCTTATTTAATTATAATAAAATTAAGTTTTTTTTTTCTATTAGTACACTTAATGGAAATCTAACAGCATAATGGTTGTTTAGGTCAAAAACCAAAATTTTCAACCTACATGAAAAGCATTTCTAATATCACATCATCATTATTGACCTACACTAGTTCCTCTGATCCACCAAAATCTCAACATTTACATAATCAAAATTCATACCACAAACATGCTAAATCAACTAGATTTGACATCACACATGTGAAGGTTTCATTTATAACTTAATTACATTTAAGTGTTTAGAATATATATATATATACACACACACACACATACACACACACACTAGTATAAGTAATTTGGAGCCCATTACCCCTTTTATTACATGAGTGCCTTTCAATTCAACAAACTATGTACATATTTAGCAAAATAAAAATATACTCATAATGGAATCCGCCTTTGTCTACACTGTTGTGTCCTAGAGGCCGAGTTGTGCTTTTATCTACCTATTACTACCTATGCATCACAAATAATAATGTGCTAAGCAAATTGCTTAATGGTGTATTCAGTGAAACATATATACCACATACATGCATGCAAGCACACATCATGGGTTAGGTTTTTTGACACGTATATAGGTTAACTTTTAAGGCTTATGAGGCATATAAATCGAGATAGCATAATTTATTAAGTATAATGCATCACAAGTATATATGTCGCAACATGCATAACCACTCATTTCTATAATATAATTCATCGAGCATAACACGTCATAAATATACACATCACAATATACATCATTCCTTTTTCTTATTATATTATTAATATAATGGTGATTCCCTTATTACACTTAACTTACCTAAATTATATATTGTTATAATGACTTCATTTTTACTTGATTACCAAGTTAAGGTTCATTGTACAATTAACAAATACACTTTAGTATAATTATGCCTTACTTTTCCTTTTTTATGTGTTATGTTTATTTTACTTATTTCTATGCCAATTTTACTCACGAATGATTAACACATATTTCTGTGTCACCTTTGTTATCAAGCCATGTGTTGTATTACATGCTAACTTCTTCTTAACATTAACTCAAGTAGCCTGTATCAGATAGATAGTGACTCATTAATCAGATAAAGGGGATAAAAGATTGTGTAGTAACCCTCATTTTAGGCTTTTAACTATTACACTAGCATTTGTAGTGGCCTTATTGAACCACCTAGCAACTGCACCCATATAAAGCTCACGTAGTGGTTCTGTTGGACCTCTTGGTAGCTACACGTGCATGAGAAATATCATATGGAATCATAATACAATTTATAAATAGTGACCACAAAGGTTTAATAGTGACCTAAAGGCAAATATAGTGACCTAAAGGACTATAGTAACCATAGAGGTCTAATAGTTATTTGAAGATTTAATGATGACTTGAAGGTTTATAATTAAGCATCAAAGTGCTATAGCAGCTGCTATGTTCCCTGGGTGACCAGTCGACTTATCCAGTGTATTGTCTAGCTTATATAGGCCATGCCATGGTTTACATTTAATTACACTCAGTTTGGTATTAATTACAAATTATTGTTCGCAGCATAGTCACGATACCATATTTCAATACATCATATCACGCCTGGGTTAACTCCATATACATTCATACATAATTACACACTTGGTTCAATTGTAATTCAATACTTAAACAACTCACGTGTATTGCATATACTAGAATAATCAAAATATATACGTGCCTTGCTTATTTCTCTATATTGAGCTCTATCACTTAATTTGAATTATAGCCCCTAATTTTACTTATTAAAATATTCCTACACTTACTCAGTGTAGTTATGTTTCGTATTATACATCCTCACTTAGTTAATAGATGATGTTCAATCTATTATGCCTTTCCTACTTACTTTAACCATTTCACTATCTTATATATTCAAATCATTCCTTACAAGCAGTTACTTCTAGTTATCTTAACATATTAAATTTCTAGTTCTTATTCCATATACTCAATTAGTTTATTTACTATATCATACCCTTTTTAGATAGATTCTACTCTGTAATCTAATATTTTCATGGGCTTTCCCTTTTTCCCTAACTTCTGGTTTAGCCTTTATTGACACTTACGTATCGTATTTTCATGGGTGTCCAGTATCTATAGAACTAAGATAATTTCTTTAACATGTAACCAAGTATTTTAAGGATTTATATGTAACCATCACATATTTGAACACACACATCTAGATTATATAGCCCATATTAGAGCACACTTTTATCTTATTTATTCTAACCCATACCAGGTCACACAATCTTACTGGCTATCCATCTAAGACACATCCATCATTACCCACAGCACACATGTATCCTTACACATGGACATGCATTCTTATAGAAGACAAACATATCATTGGTCGAGGTACCTACCTTATTATTTATTTTCTATCATTCACCAAGCATATGTTACAAAATTTATTTTAGCATTCTCTAGGCCTCTACTTTTGGCTATACATCATATGTCACATACAACTATTCTTATTCTCTACATAATTTACTTAAAATGGTTATTTATGTGTCCACTCACTCTATTAAAACGTTAGAACTAACTTATACATGTAACATCCCTTGAAACCATTAAACACCCCAAACTCACACATTCGGCCACATAACACCCACACATAATATCACTTTAAAAATTCCTTTATTTCCTTTAAATCCTTATTAATAGACTTAATTATTCATTTTAAGGTACTAGGGCCAGTTTTCATACACCACATAGTCAAATTAAATACATACAAGAACATATGATTAAAACAATTTTCCTTATAAGTCATTCTAATAAATTATCTATACAATCCAACATCACCATCATGTCATTTCAACTAACGTACAACTAAGATATCACCCACCACATACAAATATAAATCATTTGGCTTCTCTATACACCCCCACCTAATTAATTCATTTCCTTATTTTTCTTATTCATTTCTTTACTTACTCACTCTATTAGCTAACTCACAGTGTTTAAACTCAGGTATCTATATAATATATATCAATTTCATATCATACACATATTCCACATACACTTTAGAAATTCAACTTACCTCATAATTCATCCAAAACACCATCCACTCATTTAATTAATTCCAACATGCCATTAAAACAAATTTACTCATGTCACACACACATATTTTCCATACACACTTTAAATGCCAAATTTATACATAGTATATATGTTTCAAAGAATACACTTACTATCTTTATCAATTTGCCTCCAAAAAGCTCCTTGAATCCACCTTTTTCAAGTTCCTAAGCCTTTCCCTTCAAACCTCCATAATCATACACAATAAATACATAAAAAATCAAATAAATTTTATATAGCTTTTAAATTAAAATAAACACTATATATACTTATTCAAAATGTAAATCTACCTAAAAAAATACTAAACCTTAATTTAAAACACTTAAATTTTAGGTACAATTCACCATTCTCTAATTCCTTCAAAATCAACCCTCTTTTTTCATAATTGACCCTTAAATAATAATGAAGAGGTGAGAGAGGAATGGTTTATAGTGTTATTTGATACGAAGATAGAATAATTTGGTGGAGTGAAGAGAAAAATAAAGGGTAATGGGAGAGGGGGTGGCTGTCGGGCATGAGAGGAGAGGGGGAAGAGGTTTTAAGTTTATGGGGGTTTAAAAATAGGCTTATTTATATTAGTAAAGGAGGGGCATTAATGAATGACACCTATTAGATCTTATGGTTGTCATTTTTCCATGTGTCTTTCTCCTAAAATTAATTATTTCTCTCTCTTTATCTCATTTAAAAATTTTGATTTCTATGCCATAAATCTGAAAAATTAATAATGCATATCCCTCACAAAAATTAGAATTTAAAATCGAGCCTAGCTATTTTAATTATCGAATATACCTTTTATTTAATTCCGTAAAATATATTCCCGAGCTCTAAAAAATTCCAATTTCATTACTATCAGCTTATTTAGAATTTTTGAATATAAGGTTATGCTATTTTTAGATTTTTCTGAGGAATTCTTGAATATTTTGCCATTCAGGTTTAACTAGGTTACTATTTATTAACACTGCCGTAAATCTTCATTTATTAAATTAACCTCCTTAATAACTTCCATTCCCCTCAAAACTTTACCTAAAATTATTTTAAAATATTTTCTTTCATTCAGTAACCTTAACACACATTACATCTTAGGTGACACTATTCATGTTTTCAAGTACAAAACTATTCACAGTCAAACTAGGTATAGTTCATTAGCTAGCTAAACGACCTTATTTTGACATGAAATTTTAACCCTAACTCATCCTTAATATATTCTTTCATTTAATAAGAAAACCCTAATTATATCCTAAGAATCATCTCCCTTCAGTTATAATGTTCTTTATTGATGGCTTGAGATTCAAGGCATTACAAGAAGGATCTTTTTAGTGTTAGCAATGATGACTATATTGCTATGTCAAATTAAAGGGTCAAAATATAAATGAAGTACTATTTAAAGAAGGAAAATAAAGCAAAATATAAGAAAAAACAAAAAGTTCCTAATTACTAGTAGAAGAGCCATCTCTATGGAGCTGGTTAGTAATGGTAGAAAAATTCCCTCTCAAAACCTGAGCTTGTTATAACCTGAGCAGGTCAAGCCACCTCATTAAGGTCAATCCCTAGCTCCCTTAAATTCCTCTAATATGCCTCTACCTCTACCTCTTAATCAAAACATAGCTACCTTTTCTTAGCTAATCACCTTTTAAGTAGAGGAATAAAGTGTATCTGGCCATGAATAATGTCTTGTAAAAGCATTGGTCAAGGAAATATCAAAATTGTATTTATTTTTTTTTTAAAAAGGAACATGTATGTCATGCATACATATAAAGTTAAGAATCACATATGTTCGCTTTCCTGATATACAAAATCAACACCATCTTTAAACCAACGATCAGTCCATTAACATATTTTAGAAACTCTTGAGGACATTATAAAATTAAGGAAGAGCTCAAGCATTATCTTAATGAAAGAATAAGACAATGAAAAGAATAAATGCTTACAATGCTCACCATAGCATGGTAAAATGTAAACCCAAAAATCCCAAGATTGTGAATAGCAAATCCAAAGAAATGAATTATATTTTTCATATGGATAAATAATATATGTCATAAATAGGATATGGGTGTAGTTTGGTATGAAATAAGGACATTTGGATAGTTAACGATAAATAACAAGCGTGCGAGTGAATAGAACCTTTCGAGTTATGAATAGTATTTTTTGATAATTAGGTCACACTAACCCAATTGGATAGAAGTATTAATTAAGAAATAATTTTTAACAAAATTTGAAATGAAAACAAAGTTATTAAGATGGTTAAAAACAAAAGTAAAGTTTTTACGACAGTATTTTATGAATAGTAATCTAGTTTGGGGTTGAACCAAAAATTCAATGTTTTTATTTGGATAGACTCAAGATTGTCACAACTCGATACTTAAATATTCTTAGTATTCCAATAGAATTAGAATTTGAATTTTTGGAGCTCATGGGAGTTTTATAAAAATCAAATAGAGGAAAATGATTATTTTATATCAAAAATTTGAGGTTTTTATATTCAATTTTTTTAGGGATCTTATATAATAATATGTATGATTATTTGGGGCCACAAGATATATAAATTGATGATAAGAATTGAAGAATAAAAATAATAAGGAATTAAAAAAGGAAAAATAAAGGATTTTAGTTGGGTTTTTTATGGGCCATTAGATGAAGTTTAATTTTCAATCATGGCCATTAATTTTGAGATATAAAAGCCTTCTTTTGGTTGCCCAAGTGACCTATTTCTAGTAGCCCTTTCTTTCTTTTTCCTTTCTTTCTTCACTTTGGCCATTAATTGTGAAATCTCTATTTTAAGCATTCTTTCTCTATTTTTCCACCTATTTTCAATCACTAGCAAGCTTTTTCAAGTGACTAAACTAAAGATTGAGTGAAAATTAAGGGAATTTTAGGTTTTATTAAACTTGGTGAATGTGCTCAAATTGAGGGTAAGTGGTTATTTTTGAGTTTTAAGATTTTTAATAAGTGCATTGAGGTTCCAATGGAAGATATATAAGGTTATTTTGAATTATTAAAACTTGTAGAATTTATTATGGATTTTTAATGATTTTTATCTATTACATTTGTTGAGAAACAAAGGAGAAGCAAGGAAAAAAGAAAGAGTAAACTTAAGGAGCCGTGATTGAGTTTTTAGAGCCTTTGGTATATATATCTAGTAATGTATGTGAAATAAAGTATGTGTGTGCATGTAATTATATGTGTATTAAATGCTTTAAGTGTGTGTGATTATGAGATATGATGTGTATGTGAAATTGGTTGTTACTTTGATGAAATTAAGTATGTTTAAGTGTAGTTGTATAGAATAAAGGTTGATATAGTGTCTTGGCCAAAACATATATTGCTTAGAATCATGAAAATAAGTTGCTTATTTATTAATAATTTTAGTGTATATGATGTATACATGAAGAATTTAAGAAAATAAAGGGATAATATGGTCATAATGCATGATATGGAACTAATTATGTAGTAAATGTGAAATGAACATAGAACTTATCCATGACATGATGAGTATGAGGTATGGTAATTGAACATAGAGTTAAATGCATGTCTTGAATATGCAAGTTGATGAAATGAATTAATGTACATGAAGATGTGCTTATGGATGAATGGGTTATAGTATGGTCTTTGATGTTTACATGGTGTTTAATAACCTATAAATAAGTAATTATATGATAGATCATGAAATTGAGGCATGGAGCTTATAAGGGATGAAAAGTGTTATTATATTAAAAAGTATGTGATTATGGGAATAGGTAACATTATTAGACTAAATGATGTCCAATGAGCATGTTAGTAAGTGAATATAGGAACTGATGTTTAATGCGTGGCTTGAGCTAAAGCATACATAGTTTGAGAAATAATGTGCATAAATGGTTCGTTAACTCTAATAACTCATATCAATATGGTGTATGTATAATTAAACTATGAGAATATGATGAAGAGTATATAATGGGATATTGATATGGTTGAGTATGCTCTAACACACACACACACACACACACATATATTATAATGTGGCTATGTGGATGTGATGAACATAATGATATAGACATGTATATTATATGGCTGAATGGCCTAGATAAGAATATAACTTTCTTTCTCAATATGAGGTATAGCCTAGTGGCCTAAGATATACGTTTGATGATACTTAGTGCATCCATAGGGATATGTGATATAATATGATGTTAAAGTTATGTTACCTAAAACATGTACTAAAATGTTAAATGTAAAATATGTGTAATTATGTGAAACTTAATCAAAGACCATATGCCTATATGAATGTAGAGAACTTAGTCTGGATAGGTTGACCTGTCAACTAAAGAGATTAGTAGCTGCTAGGGCACTTCGATGCATACTTATGGCCTTTAAGTCCCCATAAATAGCTTTCGAGCTTATATATATGGTATTTGAACCATTAATATGAACTTTGTGGTCCCTATATATGGTCTTTAGACCCTCGATATGACCTTTATAATCCTAGCCTTTAGGTTCCAGTTATGGCCTCTATGGCCCTAGATTTTTATACATCCCCTATATGGCCTTTATGGGCCATAAAGTTCCCATTATCTAGTATTGAGACTATGTTTGTTGAGAATGGGCAAATAAAAGAAACTTATAATCTAAGCTTAAATAAACTGCTAAATCACCTTTCACATGATTCTAATTGCTAGGTATATAAAACTTATATTGACTATAAATCTCAATAACATGATACAGCCTGCAATGGTTATGAGTATACTGAATAATGTGTTTATACAATAATGACAAAAAAATAGACATGTATAAAAATAAGAATTATACTGACTTCTTATATGAGAATGTAATATACCAAAGTATGCCAAAAATGGGGTTAATTGTATACTTGAGTAGTGACTTGTATTTGTATAATGATTTGAATATAATAGAGCCTTTTAATTGAAAGAAATAAGTGTACTCGCATGATCAACTGGGTAATGAGCCCATATGTAGAGTAAAAAGCTATATAAATCTTTTTAGTATACAAATAAGTGATTGATGTACAAAAATAAATAGCGAGGCAAAAAAATGCTAAACATAAGAATAAGGTGATATCACTAGATGTTGGTTAAATAATGTGATTCTTCATATTATATTTTAAATAAGCATACTTTAAGGAGTTTTATAAATAATTAAATAATGAGAAAAAAGTTAAGTAATTGAGAAAGAATTAAATGGTATAATTCCTATGTTGAATGATAGTAATGTGTAAATAAATGATATGGAGTACATAGTTAATATTTATGTTTATAGTTAGATTCATATTAATTAAATATAACTTCTATAATGTATAAGAATAAAATGAATGTATAAACAATCCCTTGAGGCTATAATTATGGCATACATAACACTACATATGTTACATGTGCAAATAGTAGGGTGTTATACACATCTTGTATATCATGTATGTATGCACATATTATATATAATTGTGAATATGCCTTACATGTAATACATGCTTTTAATATTATTGGATATATTACTAAGCTACAAAGCTTAATGTATTGTATTTGTTTTGTGATGCATAAGTTTTTAAGTATGCAAGTACGCAGTGGAAGATATAAGTAACAACGGATGGGGATAACATAAGTGAGACGCTCTTTGGAGTTTTAGATTAATTATATGTGTTGGATATTGTATTAGTTTAATTGGCACTTATATTTATT
>CANXYI010835517.1:0-17181 GCA_948208565.1 Hura crepitans | reverse complement strand
CCCCCCCCCCCCCCCCCCCCCCCCCCCCCCCCCCCCCCCCCCCCCCCCCCCCCGTTTATATCTTATTTTTGTTTAACCTTAGGTTAGAATAATAATCCTCTTAACTCTTAAAAGGCTAGCCTGATTGGGCCTAATTAAACTCAGTTTAAAGAATCCTTTTATGCTCTATACACGTGAGGCTTTTCTATTCTATTCGCATAAAGCTTTTTTCTGCTTTTCTGCTTCTTGGACTCTAAGCCCAATAAGCCTTTTCTTTTTCTTTCTTCAATTTTAATGACATCTCATGTCATCAAATATCATGCATTTTTACTTTGAACTTGAGTTCTATATGTGCGTGACTCTTTGGTCTTCTGAAACATGTTGCTAGTAGATAAGTGAATCAAAATCCTTGTAGGACTAGGATTTTGTAATTTCACCTTCTTGAAATCATTATTAGTTCTCAATTTTAAATTCATTGTACAAGTCAAGATAGACATCTAGCCATAGAAGGTTAGTGGTTTGACTACCTTACTCTTTTATATTCAGTTATCGTGTAATTACTCCTTTCACCACACTTTATCTCATTCAAGTTTGAGTGTGGACTTGTGTCAACTCAGTGCTTAATTAAATATGTCTAATCAAGGCCTAAATATGTTAATTCTAATATTCACACCTTTATTTTCAAAATACCCTTATGAATCTCATTCACACATGCATCTTACTTTAGCCAAAGATTTCTGAATAAAGATTTATATTAGAATTATGAGATAAACTTCCCATTATAATTTGGGGTAGTGATTTCTTTATTGATCACTCAACTACCTTCAAATATCTCATGCTATAATACACAATCTCCTAGCTTTATATACTTTGTGATGAAGCAAAAGCACCAAAGTCAAAGTGTAGCATTTGATACTTAAGATACCTTAGTGATCTTAAGTCTAAGGATACCTGTATCATTGGTATGATGAGATAACTTCACTAACATAGATTATGTATCCATGTAAAGATTTCATGTTAGGTCTCTAATGAACTTATTTCTCAAACAAACATCCACTTTTTAACTTTAAACATCACCATGCTTATAACTTGTGAGAACTACTGCTTGACCTAGTTAAGCAGTATAACATATGCTAGTCTATCCACATTAACAATGTCCCATCTTATTAACACTATGACTAGGGATAATTTTAGTGTTATCACATTTTCATGTAATACGAATCACACATCATGAACTTTTCATGCTCCCTCTGTACTATGATTTTATACTAGGGACTTTATTACAAAGTTTAAGATAATTATCAAGCAAATGAATTAACATAAGCACTATGTAATAAAGTATGCCTTTTATTCATAAATGTTTAATGCATATAAAATATCCCAATTATATATGTGCTCTAGGGCATACATCTAATAATCTCCCACTTACACTAGAGCCAATCACCCATTTACTTAATACCCATAGTATTTACATAGTGATTAAACTTGTTTTGTGGTAGTGCCTTAATGAGAAGATCAGCAACATTTTAATCTTTGGGGATTCTTTCAATTTTTACTTCTTCTTTACCAATTATCTCACATATTAGGCGATAGCAATTAAAGACATCCATGGATTGCTAATGAGATCATAGTTCCTTTACCTATGTAATGCCTCTATTGTTGTCACAATACAATGGTATTAGATCAACAATAGAAGGTACCGCTCCAAGTTTAGTGATGAACTTCTTGATCTATACTGCTTTCTTAGCTGCACCTAAAGCTGTAATATACTCTACTTTGGTAGTTGAGTTTACAATTGTTTCTTGTTTAGAACTTTTCCACTTAATTACTCCTCTTGCAAATATAAACACATAACCTGATTGAGACTTGCTATCATCTTTATCAAAGTAAAAACTGGTATCAATATACCCACTTACTTGAAAATCCCTTTCTCCATATACCAAGAGCACATTTTTAGTCCTTCTCAAGCACTTAATGATGTTTTTTTGCAACAACCCAATATTCCTCTCCAATGATTGGATTAGAACCTGCTCGTGACACTTAAATCAAATGCTACATCAGGTCATGTACATAACATAGAATACATGATAAATCCTATAGCTAATGCATACAGGATCCTAATTATGCCTTTTCTTTCTTCTAATGTGTTAGGCCGTATAGACTTAGAAAGAATTTTCCCAAACACCTTAGGAATGAATCCTTTCTTAGAAGATCCATGCTAAACCTATTTAGATTTTTGTCTATGTATATAGACTGTAAAGATCATTAACCTTTTGGATCTATGTTTATAGATCCTTATCCCTAATATATAAGTTGCTTCACTAAGGTCTTTCATGAAGAATTGCTTTGACAACTAGATCTTGACTGATTTAAGAACTAAGACATCATTTTTTATAAGCAATATGTCATCAATATATAGCATTAGGAAAAAGACAACACTTCCACTAACCTTCTTGTATATACAAGTTTCATTCAATTTTTGTGAGAAACTAAACACTTTAATTGTCTTATAAAAATGGATGTTCCAGCTCTTAGATGCTTGCTTCAATCCATAGATGGATCTCTGAAGCTTGTACACCTTGCTACTATCACTAGATGTGAATCCCTTAAGCTACGTCATGTATACTTCCTCTAGCAAATTTCCATTAAGGAAAACTATCTTTACATCCTTTTGCCAAATCTCATAATCATAATAAGTGACTATAACAAGTAAAATCCAAATATATTTGAGCATAGTTATTAGTGAAAAAGTTTTATCATAGTCAATTCCTCGCCTTTAATAATAACTTTTTGCAACCAACCTTGCTTTATAGGTAACCATATTACCATCCATATCGATTTTCTTCTTAAAGATCCATTTACACCCAATGGGTTTTATCCCTTCAGGTGGATCAACCAAAGTCAACACTTGGTTATCATATATGGAATCCATTTCGGATTTCATGACCTTCAACTGTAATTTTAATTTTGAACTCTTTAGAACCTTCTCATAGCTTGTAAGCTCATTTTCATCTACTAGGGTCACATGCTTGTTCTCATCTATGAGAAATCCATATCTCTCAAAAACAATATAAGCTTTAGTAGAATGTTTAGGAACTTGTGTTATAATAAGTTCTCTTATTACTTCATTAGCATGAGTAATAAGTTTATGATATATCGATTGATCTGCTTCTATTTGTAGATCTTGAAATTCATTAACTTTAATTCTACTCCTATTATCTTATTTTAGGAGAAACTCTTTCTTTAAAAAGACTCCATGTTTTGAAACAAATACTTTATATTCCAAAAGGTTGTAGAAATAGTATCCCAAAGACTTTTTTAGATACCCCACAAGCTTTTTTGTGACGGAAGAAGTTCAGAAAGAAAAGCATGAGCTTTATTAGAAAAAGAGATCTTTTAATTAGGGAGCAAGCAGCATAGCCCAATATGCTGAGAAGAAGTTTAAGGGAGTTCAATCTAGGTCACAATAGCAATATCAGAGATAAGACTAGTCATAAAAATCAGGACAAGGGACTTAGGGTAAGGCAAAGCAGTAGTCTCAAGTTGATAGTGCTTTAGTATCTACAGCTAGGAGTGCACCTCCATTTCAATATGAGTCCTGTGGAAAGAGACATAAGGGCAGATATTGAATAACTATGTCAGGAGTTTGTTAGGGCTATAACTCTACGGATCATTTCATCAGGAACTATTTGAAGAAGCTTATAAAATCTACTCAAATGCACAGGTCATCACCTGTTTTTACCTGACGGTAGAAGGGTGATAAAAGAGACATAAGAGATAGATAGGATCAAGCTAGGGATGGTTAGAGAGCTAGATCTGAGGGCCAAACAAAGCTTAAAGCACTTGCTAGGCATTATGCCATTAGAGCCAAAGAGGAGATAAATTCGCTTGAAGTGATAAAAGGTACCTTCCTTCTCTTTGATTCTCTTGCATTATCATTGATAGATTTGGGGTCTACACATTCTTATATATGCACTATATAGGCACAAAACTAGGGGTTAGCATAAAAATTTTTTGACATAGAGATTATGGTTAGCAACCCGATAGAACAACATGTTATAGTAAAAAAGGTTTACGAAAACTGTCACTTGATAGTACAAGGACACGAGTTTTTAGCTGACTTCATTGAGCTACCTTTTGATGAGTTCTACTTGATTTTGGTTAAGGATTGGTTTTCCAAACATTAGGTGATTATAGATTGCAAGCAAAAGTGGATATCTCTCAAGGTTAATAATGGGATAAAGATTACAGTTGTTAATAAGAGGACATATTTTTTGTCCAATGTTATATCGGTTGTTGTAGCCTAGAAGACGTTGAGAAAGGGTTGTCAGGCTTTTTTAGCCCATGTGTATAATACCAAAAGAGAAGAACCAAATGTGAGTTTGTTACTAGTGGTATAAGAGTATATAGATTTTTTTCTTGAAGAGTTGCCTGGTTCACCTCTAGAATGGGAAGTTAAGTTTCCTATAAAGGTTTTACTTGGCACTACACCGGTATCCATAGCTCTATATAGGATAGCTCCTATGAATTTGAAAGAGTTAAAGATCTATTTGCAAGAGTTGCTTGACAAGGGTTTTATAAGGCCAAGTGTGTCACCATGGGAAGCACCGGTACTATTTGTAAAGAAGAAAGATAGTTCTTTATAGTTATGTATTGATTACAAGTAGCTTAATAAAGTAATTATTAAGAACAAGTATCCATTGCCGCATATAGATGATTTGTTTGACTGACTTAAAGGAATGGGTGTTATAACACCCCCTACCAGAATCCCGAAGAAACCCTACAGGCGATGCAATTCCTACCAGGTCACCCATCTTGAAATTTCTCCAGGTTTGCACTCCTTAACACTTACAAACTATTTCATAACCCTATTAAATATTGCTTAGTTTCTCAATTTAACCCTTAATCATTATTATGTGAGGTATAACAGGCCTAGAAAACCATTTAACAAACATTTTACATGTTACAGAAAATTGGGCAGCACAACAGCTACCCAAGTGATATTTTGAAAATTTTTTTTCACTTGTAAAAGCACTTCTATAATTATTATCAACCCAGCTCCTTCCCCTAGACCCTTTTGGTCCCCTCAATAACCTCATCACACACCACCAAACACATCACAATCACACATGGCCTTTAGCCTATAATAATCATAAAACCATGGAAATATGCAATTCAGCTAAATAACCTGTTTATATACATCACACTTACTCTTTTAATATATATAGACACTAGCAGCTTCTAAGCATGTTAAACCTATAACCAATAGTGTTTACATGAGTGTTGACTAACAAAACAAACAAAAAAAGACATCTATGTACCCTTCATAGTCTGTGCTGCTACACTACACAATCTTCGAGGCTATACTACTTACCTTTACAACCTGCACACCAAAACACTAGTAAGCTGAGTATAAAACTTGGTGGTGAATCTAATGCATTAAAAACATGTTACATGTAGGCACTCAGATATAATCACAGGGCTCTAAGTATATATATGCAATGCAAAAATTAAATTCATGCAAGCAACATTAATTTCCTTTATCAGTCTCCCTATTCATTTAATTAAAATTATGCCATTGTGATATTTTCAATCCATTTAATCATTTAGTGCATTAACATCAATGAAATCTGTATATTAATTTAATATAAATTAATATGCTTTACTAGATAGACTACACTTAAAGACACTGAACCACGAGGGAGCTAAAAAGTTGTGTAGTGGCCTATAATCTAGACCCCAACTGCTGCACCGGCCTAGTCTGATAATAAGGATCAGTTCACTAGAACCTCCCAATACTAGATATAAGATAACAAGGATTAGTTCGTAGACCTCCCAATATCTTAAATAAATCAACAACAAAGAACTCCAGTGGATAGTAGGGATCAGTTCGTAGACCTTCCAATATCTAATATCACCATCAAATTCTTTTAAAGGATAGCAGGAATTAGTCTGTAGACCTCCCAATATCTAAAAAATCATCATTAAATATCTAGTAATTGCTAACCCCTAAGTTGACCGGTCAACCCATCCAGTGGGTGTCTAACTAATTGGCCATTTGACCTTATTTTATGTTCATTTATTTATTGATCATCATTTTATAACATTTAAGTTTGATTAACAGCTAGTTATGAATTTATTTTGACAATCAAAATTTGACCTGGATAGTTACAGGTCATTTTTAGTCTTACCAGATAATTATGGGTCTATTTTTTAAGCCAATTTATGTAATTTCCTTAGGCATAATTAAGTCTACTTTAAGTCTAATCTAGGTCATTATTTTAAGTCCAATTATGTCTAAGTCCAAAGCCATTTACAGTGTATAAGTTTTTAGGTCATTTTCATAGACAATTATAGGTCATTTTTATATTTTACGTATACAATTATAAGTCCATAACCTCAATTCACTAGGCATCTTTTCATGTCAATTCACTTGCCATTAAAGGCAATTTATCATGTCATATTATTAATCTCATAATGCCATGAAAATTGGCTCAAATTGCCATCTCAAAATGTCATACACATATGGTTTAAATGCCATTCCAATTGAACTACTTTAGGTCATTTTCACCTATGTTTTCTACGTCCATTTTCAAGCCATTTTAGGTACCAATTTTATATAACCCTTTCCATACTAAATCTACCATTTTTCAATCCATATTTCCATTTATATTCTCACATACTTTATGCCATTATTACATACACATTTTCATCCATTTCCTACCAATCTCACATTACTTATTTCATGCTCAAATTGCCATACCATTCTCACACACACACATCATGCAATGACGTGCACATCATGCCTAACTTACCTCACACACCTCTTGACCAAAGGTTGCTAATGGCCATATGCATGCTTTAGCCATATAATCCTCACATTTCATACAACATTTCATGCTAAATCATACCTAAATCTATCATGGCATGTTCCAAATACATTAAACTCCCATACCTCGTTAAATTGCAAAGCTTTTTCTACACCTTAAGCTTGTGAATTGCCTTATTACACTCCACCAAGACCTTGGCCTACATATACACAAAAATGCCTTAAAAAATTCACCAAAAATTCCTCAAGCCTTTAAACCAAAATCTAACAACATAGGCTCCTTTAGAAGAATGAAATCCCCTAGGAAATAAAATAAAAAGGGAAGAAAAACACTTACACTTGAAATTAGTTTTTCAAACTACCTTTTATGTACACTTGATGTTCCTTGAATTTTTTTGAAATTTATGGTTATTTATGGCCTCTAAAACCTTCAAGGACTATTTGCTACCTAACTAAAGGGATTTTTAGTGATAATTAAAGGCTAAATTAAGCTTAGGAAGCCATGGCAATGGAGGAGAAAGAAGAGAGGTGGCATTAGGAGAGAAAGAAGGAAAAAGAGAAGGAAGAAAGGGGGGTGAGTGATTATGCCATGAGGATGCCTAGGTGGCACCATAGCCCTTTTATATTGGGGCTAGGTGGCTCGGGTGGTGACATGTGTCACCCGAGCTTTCCAAAAATGCTTAATTTTGGTTGAAACTTAGGAAAAAATTTAAAATTCACTTAAACCTCTAAAAATTGTCGCTTTAGTTTTAAAAATCCTTAATTGGGCCTACTTAAGGCCTTGTAAAATTTCACAGCCAAATTTCCTCAACATGACAGTTAACCAACTACCTTGATTTATGTGAAAAGCTCGAATTTAAGGAAAGTAGCAAACAACCTTGGAATTTAAAAATTCCTTCACCAATGCTCTCAGAGGAATTTTTAACCATTAGGGTATGGTATTTTCAAGTATGTTCGGGCACATCCTAGGTCATTCTTGGCCTAAGTTCATATGAGCCTATGGTCCATTAGATTTTAACCTAAAATAATTTATTGGTTTTTCTAAATCTTTAAATTAAGTCATTTTCAAGCCCCTCAAAGTTTCATGACCAATACACTCTGCCTTGGGCCTCATAAAGGTGACCCGACACTTCGACACTCTTTTCAAGCCTCTCAAGTACTGTTCATAGAGCCTTGACTTATAGGTATTATAGGTGTTTTCTCCAAGATTAACTTATGATTAGGATATTACCAGTTAAGGGTCAGAATGGTAGATGTCGCTAAGACTACTTTTTGAACAAGATATGGCCATTATGAGTTTTTGGTTATGCTATTACCAATACTCTAACAACTTTTATGGACTTGACGAATCAAGTCTTTAGACCCTACCTTGATTAGTTTGTTGTGGTCTTCATTGATGATGTTTTAGTATACTTTAAGAGTAGAGAAGATCATGAACGACATCTAAAGATAGTCTTATAAACTTTAAGGGAGGAAAAACTCTATGCCAAACTCGGCAAATGTGAGTTTTGGCTAAATGAAGTGTCTTTCTTAAGACACATAGCCTCTGTAAAAGGTATTAGAGTGGATCCAAGCAAGATTGAGGCTGTTATAGAGTGAAAGCCACCCAAGAACACAATTTAGATTAGAACTTTTCTAGGTTTGGCTAGGTATTATAGACATTTTGTCAAGGGTTATCCATTATTGCAGCACCCATGACATGTCTATTAAGCAAGAATGTAAAGTTTATTTGGGATGACAAGTATTAAGAGAGCTTTGACAAGTTAAAAGCCATATTGATAGAAGCTCCTATCCTTACACAAGCAATATCTGGGAAAGATTTCACCATTTACAGTGATGCATCTTTGAATGGTTTGGGGTGTGTTTTTATGCAAAAAGGCAAAGTTGTTACTTATGCTTCAAGACAGCTAAAGCTGCATGAAAGGAATTATCTTACACATGATTTGGAGCTTGCTGCAATTGTTTTTACTCTCAAAATTGGAGACACTATCTTTATGGAGAGAAGTATTATGTTTATACAGATCATAAGAGTTTGAAGTATTTTCCTTAGTAGAAAGAGCTAAATTTGAGATAGGGGTGATGGTTTGAATTAATTAAGGATTATGATTGCCTTATTAATTATCATCCTAGGAAGTTAATATAGTGGCCGATGCTCTAAGCAAAAAGTTTATGCTATCCATGAAAGCTATGAATGTCAAGTTAGAGCTTATGGATGATAGTGCTTTTTTGCCTGAGTTGCAAGTGAAGGACTTATAGAAAGATGATTATAGGCTTATAAGTGTTACCAGTTTGATTCAAGAGAGGAAGCCAACTGAGTATAAGATTAAGAGTGATTGTTGTTCGTACTACCACAATAGGATATGTGTTCTAGATGTGGAAAACCTAAAGAAGCAAATTTTGCAGGAAGCTCATAGTGCTCCTTATGCTATGCATCTTGGTAACACTAAGATGTATCTGGATTTGAAGATTTCCTACTAGTGGCTAAGCATAAAGACATGTGTTAGAGTTTGTAACCAAGTGCCTTACTTGTCAACAAGTAAAGGTTGAGCATCAAGTTCCCTTTAGATTGCTTCACCCTATAGCAATTTAAGAGTGGAAATGGGATAAAGTCACTATAGACTTTGTAGTTAGATTGCCTATGATAAGAAGTAGATATGATTCAATTTAGGTTGTGGCAAATCAATTGACTAAAACTGCAAATTTCTTATTAGTCAAGATGGACTACTCTTTGGAGAAGCTAACTGAGTTATATATTGATGAGATTGGTAGATTGCATGGAGTGCCATCTTTCATTACATCAAATCGAGACTCAAGGTTTAAGTCGAGGTTTTAGAAAAAACTTCATAATGCCTTGGGCACTCAGTTGAGTTTCAGTACAACTTTCCATCCATAGACATATGGTCAGGTTGAGCGAATCATCCAGGTGTTGGAGGATATGTTAAGAAGTAGTGCGATCCAATTTAAAGGAAGTTGGGACCGTTATTATCCTTGGCAGAGTTTACCTATAATTATAGTCACCAAGTGAGACTAGGTATGGCTATGCATGAAGCTTTGTATGGAAAGAAGTGCAAACTCCTTTATGTTGGAATAAATTAAGTAAGACTAAGCTTATGGGGCTAGATTTGATGAAAGATATAAAAGAAAGGGTGAAGGTTATCAAGGATAGATTTATGGCAACCTCAAATAGACAAAAGTCTTATATAGACTTAAAAAGAAAAGATGTTCAGTATGAAGTGGGAAACAAAATGTTTCTCAAAGTTTCACCTTAGAAGAAAGTTCTATGGTATGGCAAGAAAGGCAAGTTAAGCCTAAGGTTTATTGGTCCATATGAAGTGATTGAATGTGTGAGACTAGTAGCCTACAGGTTGGCTTTGCCTCCTAAGCTCTAATAGATACATGATGTTTTCACGTATCTATGCTCTGAAGATATAAATTGGATCCCTCGCATGTTTTGTCAATGAGGGAAGTAGAGATACAACTTTATTTGTCTTATAAAAAGGAACCAATAAAAGTCATAGCTAGATAAGTAAAAAAGCTGTGGAATAAGACAATGCCTTTAGTAAAAGTTCCCTGGAGACAGCATGGCATGGAAGAAGCTACCTAGGAGAGTGAAACTCAGATGAAGGAGTAGTATACTTAGTTGTTTGAACCAGGCAATTTCAAGGATGAAATATCTTTTAAGAGGGAAAGAAATGTAATGCCTGAAAATCATGATGTTATAAATAGTACTTTTCAAGATATGAGTAATATTTCTTGAGATCGGGGTCACACTAATACAACTGAATGGAAGTATTAATCATAATATAATTTTAGGCAAAATTTGTAGTTAAAACAAAGTCATTTAGTCGGTTAAAAATGACAGTTAAGATTTTACGATAGTATTACATGAATAATGACTTAGTTTTAGCTGAACCATAAAATATTTGGTTTTTGCTTAGAAAATTTTGGGATCGATATAACCTGATACTTAAATTTTCCAAACATCCTAATGGCATTGGAATTGGAATTTTTTGATATCGGGAAGTATTTTAGAAAAATTGGGTTAAGTTAGAAATCTTGTTTTTAATCGAATTTCCTTGGTTTTTAAGCATGGTGTTTTAAAGGCTTTCTAATTATATTTTGAGAGAATTTATGAAAGCTTTAGAATTGAGAATTGAGGTAAGAAATTGAGAGAAAGAAATTGATTTTGATAAAAGGAATTGGTGGACTTTTTAGGGCCATTAGATGAGGAAGAAAATAAACATTTACCCTTGGATTTAAATGCTGTCATTTTAAAGAATGGTCTATTATTTAAAGTCAAAGAAGGAATAATATCTCTTTCTTCCACACATATCCGATAAATTATACCCCTAAGTCACCATTTTTCTTTCTTCCATCTCTCAATCTCATCCCTTAAACCCATTTCTAAGTCATTCCTCTCATTCCCTATAGGCTCTAACCTCCCTTAATCACAAGAAAACCATGTTTTTTTTAGATTTAAGGAAGAGGTGAATAGTAATCCAATCTTGCTAGAGGTAAAATTTCTCTCATTTTATATTTTTCTAGTGCTCTAAACATGCCTAAGAAAGCATTTCTTAAGTTAGATTTGGTTTTAGGAGCATGTGTGATTTATTATGGATTTTTGTATATTTTTTCTACATGTATGTGTATAGAAAGAAGAGCAAAGGAGGGATAAAGGGAAGAACAAGACTTAAGGTGTTCTAATGGTGTGGAAAAACTAATTTTGCTATGTGTAATCCCTACAATATACATTGTGTGTGTGTGTTTTCCTAAACTTAAAGCTTTTATGTGTGTATGTAAATATGTGGATGTGAGTAGTAATGGATCACTTTGAGTAATAAATGACATCTTAAAGTTATTAATATGCTGAATTTCATGTTATGTGATGAATTAAATGGAATGATGAGGAAGTTTAGTCTTGGTTGAAGTACCCTAAAATATATGCCTAACTTGTGTGTGAAAGTGTAATGCTTGATAATGAGTTATGTGTTGTGAAATAAGCTTAATTATGGTTGTGTGATGAAAAGAATTTAAATGTTAGTATGGTGATTATATGAGCCGAATGCTCTACTTTATACTGAAAAAGAATTATGTGAACCTAATTGGTATGGAAGTATGTTATGTGAGGATGTTTAAACATGGATGTAATTATGTGTCATGATGGAAATATATTATATGGAAGCCATATGGTAGCCAAATGGTGATAATGAAATACCTATAGGGTTATGTCATCTATATGATACCTATAGGGTTATGTCATCTATATGATGTTTAAGTAAAGTAAATTACCTAAAATTACCTATGTATTACCTTATATGCTTATATTATACATATTATTATGTTAAAAATAAAGAATGTTATATCTTAAGTGTGAAGTCCATGTATAGCCAAATGCTTTGTGAATTTTGTAACTTGACATAATTGATACTAATTACTTAATGATCTCTATTATTAGGTTACAATGATGACGAGATATGAAAAGATAATGCATGATATATTGATTTTTGACAAGACTAAACCTTAAATGAAGTATAGGTATGGAATGTTATGTTTGGTATGGAAAGTGTTATGGTAAATGCTTTACGCATTTGAATGATGAGCTAGTGATTTATTGTGATAATGTATGAGATAATAACATGTGATATATGGCTACAAGTATATGGTATCATACAAGTAAGGCATGGCTGAGTGACTTTATGGGTAAGATCCTATTGAGATCTCATGAATGCTCATAGAATGAGTATGGTTTAATAAAGTTCCTAAAGAGATAAGATAGATGTTGATGTTGAGAAAAATTGAAAACTATAATTTTTCCTTAAGGTCATTTGTTGACTTATTTAAGCATAAAAGCATAGCTAGTCTACATTAAAAAGGTAAAACTAAATTAAATATGGTGATTAGCCCGTACCGTTAGCAACCTAGATTGAATAGGTTGACTTGTCAAATAGGGATAGATAGCAGCTACTAGGGTGCCTCAATGCCTGTAGGTCTAATACAATAGCCATAGGGTCCCAAGAGGCCATTGTACATAAATAGGTTTGGTACAGCAGCCATAGGGTTAAGAAAACCACTATACATATATATATATATATATCCTAGGTTTGGTACAATAGCTGTGGGGTCTTATAGGGCTATTGTATGTACATAAAACTAGTACAACAATCGTAGGGTCTAGAAGGGCCATTATACATGTACAAGTGGGTGCAACCGTCATATGGTTTTTATGGCCACTGCACATTATGACCTGGGTGGTCAAGTAATCTCGCTATCCAGTTTTGGAGTGTATGTCTTTTAGGTATGGGCATAACAATGGTAAATGAAGTAAATGAGTTTAAATATGGATTAACATGATACATTGAATTGTTTGATGGCTAGTTATATAGTAGATATATTATGATGGATGATTTTATGCATATGATATTTTTAGATATATCTATATATTGCAGGAAATGTTATATGTTATAGAGAGATGAACTAAAATAATTACCATGTTTTATTTATTAATTTTCCAATTTGAATGCTATCATTGCATGTTTACATGCAGATGTGTAAGTATATTATATCAATTACACCACTAAGTAATTTGCTTAGTGTATCATTTTTATTTGCGATGTGTAGGTTAAAAAACCAAATTAGAGCAAAGGCCTCAATATCTATAACAGATCAAAAGAAGAAATACTTTTGGTATTTTATTATAATGTATATATTATATGATGTATCCTATAGTTGCACTCATATGTAGCATAAGAGGGATTGGGCTCAATCTGGGTTATAGTTGTTTTTGTAACTTTTAAAACAAGTTCGAACTTTATTTTCCACTTGTATGATATCTCTTTCTATTGTATGTTGTTCTATTTATATGGATGATCTAGATAGTCAGGAAGACCAATTTGAGGTTGAGATGTATAGAAGTGTTGTTTTAAACTTGTAGGTTACTATTCATTTTAGGATAGTGTCCTTGTATAGCTATTATGCTATCAGATTTTTAATACAAGGATTCCCAAAATTATTTTTAAAACATAAAGTGAATTTTTCATTTAAGATAAGCCTTTATAACTAATACATAAACAAATGTTTTTAAAGAGGCTTTAATTTGTACAATTTTTATAATAACGTAAGTTTATATATCAGTTTGTGTGTCGCTCCTCATTCAGATCTGATGAACGAAATAGGTAAAAGGTGTCATAAATATCCAATACCTATGATTGACTATCAAAAGTAGCACTAATATTTATTTCAATAACATAAATACTGGAAGTAGAAGCAACAACATGCTCTTTCTTCATATAAGACTCATGAGATGCCTTACAATGTCCTTTTTGGTTTAGTCTCTTTGCCCTTATTTATTATTCCATGGGCTCTTAACTAATCAGACTATAATTTTTGTTCCCTATGAAAAAGTCTTAATTAGCTTTACCATATTTAGTAATGTGACTACAAAATTAACTCTTAATTCTAAGTCCATCACAAAACTCATGGAATTAAACCTCTTATTAAAGCCTAACACCTTCAACCTATAGGGTTGAAGTGTCATCTATCATCTTCTAATGGAATAACATCTTATATATCTCATATCTTTCTATTCCATAAAATAATGAATGATGAAAAAAGCATTCACATGCCCATGCTCTTTCAATGTTTAGAAGACATAGAGGCAATCCACTTGCCATTAATATCCCCATGTACTTCTAAAAAGCTTCAACTCTTAATGGGAATATCATAACTTAAAGAAGGTGGAATATATGTGTCCAACACATAAGCTACCCATTTACCCTTTTAGAACTCATTTCTCATATTTATATCAAGTTAGATATTATATATTATGCATTTTTAAGTGAAGATTGAGAGTATGATGTTAGATGTGTGCCATGTACATGCATGTATTTTATAGGGTCTTTAATAAAATGCATGTATATTACTCCCACTATTTTATTACAAACCAATAACCGTTACTAATTGATTCAAGAAATCTCATTGGAAGCTTTTCTAGTGGGTCAATACCCATCTAATATTTGAATTTGACCTTGAGTATGCTCAACAAGCCATTTTTGAAATTCGATGGTAGGCTTTTTAAGCCAATTGCATCTCATGCAACTACTGAATCATTGGGTTTCCAACTCTTAGAGCTTGTGTATCTCATACACATTTTCCAAATCTTACCTCTAGACTCATTAGCCTTGAGTATGCTTAAAAAACTAATGGACTAGTTAAAATAGACCCATTAATATAGTCTAAATATATTCTATATAGCATGGGCTTGAGTGTGCCTAATAACCCAATACTAAAGAGAACTCTAGTTCAAACCATATTAATAGAAAGCTTGCTTGTCTTAATATTGTTTGAGGGATTTCTTCCTTTTAGGTCTCATCGTTCATGGTTTGCATACTTTGGTATGCACATGCAATTTTAGGGTTAAGCATGCTTCGACATGCACATGCATATTAATCACATTAATCATACATACTTTATTTTAATCTCATTAAAATAAATGTCATAGTTATAGACTTTAACTACATTAATTTCCCCAAGCCAAAGGAAATTGATTTAGGTCAAACTAGTAGTTATGCATGAATTTACAACCCAATAAAAGAAATAATAAAACACTTACAATTTCTTTATTGGTTCTTTGCTTCGATTATCTACTCCTTGTACTTTTTTCCTAATCTAACCCTATGTAATATAATTATATATTAATAATTATAGAAAACCTCAAGTTACATTTGGGGCAGTTAGAAGAGAAAAGAAATACAATAGAATAAGAGAGGCAGGGACATGTAGGCCATATTTACCAAAAGCAAAATCCATGCAAATGAACAATCTCATTGGTCATTTGTAGTCCAAAACTAGTAATCGTGCCAAAATATTCGCACCTATAAGCATTTCTAATGCATAAAATAAACTTGCAACCATTGAATCTAAATTGATAATTCTATTAGGTTTTTTAATGCTTTTATGATGTATATGTCTAGTCTTCATTAAATATGGTAATTAATATCATTAATCTCATTAATGGTAATTAAAGGCATATTTAAATACCTTTTTGAACTTTGAAAACTCTTTCCAAAAATGAAAAATTTTCAAATCACATTCAAAGATCAAGGTAGAATTGGATTCTGCTTGTTACTTGATCTTGTTTCCATTATTGATCTAATCAACAATAAATGTACACATTTAAATATCTAATCACATTAAAAAAATGAATATACTGTAATTCTAGATTTTTTAATTCTCAAAAATAATTTTAGAATCAATTAATTCAAAAATCTCAAGTTACCATATGTAGAATTCACATTTATGCATATACCATAAATATCAAATGCATTGTTTTGGTAAGTTAATCAATCCAAACGTTTTGGAATAATTTCTAGCAACCATGAACACATAATTTGACTTATAATAATTAGTATAACCAAATCAAATCAATTAAAAACAATAGTTAATTTGAAATAATCAACTAAACAATACATGTTTTGCATATGGTACATGTTCAAATGACCGGAACAAAATTATGAATCTAATTCAAATGAAATTTGATATTAGCACTTAAAATTTTCAAATTAATATCATATTATCCCAAATTATGTTCAATCAATTTTGGAACTATTCAATCAATTTGAAGAAATAAAAAAAATTGAATTGGTGTTCTATTTTCTTCATTACTAATTATACATTCAACAAATTCTCCAATTTTTATCAAAAATCCAATTAATATATTTATGACCAAAATTAAAAACATGATTTTGAGAACTCAAAAGCATCATTAATATTCCAAAAAATTAAAAAAATTGATTGAACACATTCGGAAAACACCAATACTGATTATGATGCGATATTCTTTAAATCGACAAAACAAGCAAGTTGAACATAATTCAATTTGATTTATTTTAAGACCAGATTAAAAATAATACAAATAATGATTTTAAACATAAATTTCAACTCTTAAAAAGATAAAAAATCATATTGTACATACATAAAACAAAACCAAAAATTTTACAGATTTACCACAGATTTAACAATCACAAAACTTTTCTATTTTCAACACAACTTGACTTTGATACCATTGTAGGATTTTAGACCTTATGCATAATGAAAAATAAATGGTTTCAATCTTTCAACATGGGATGGAAGGTTGTAAAATAGAAAATTAAAAAAATTGACCAATTGATTTGAAGAAGTTTACTGTTTTCTACTAGCTGATTCCCTTTATAAACTTTTCTTCACACTGGGTTGTAGCAAACCAAAGTGATCCACTTTGGGAGTACCTCCAAGGTAATCCACATGGGAAAACAAGTTCAAAAACTCTCCAAGAGGAACAATGAAATTCATCTCCTTAGGGGCTAGTAAAGGAGGCGGCTAGGGTTTCTTAAAAAAAG